>CM021101.1:306779582-306881486 GCA_007115665.2 Sequoiadendron giganteum
AGAGTTGATACATATCAACTCATGAGGTGATTCCAAGTGGCATCATGGGAGAAAATGGAGAGTTGACCTCTCAAGGCCTATGATGGTGACAAGTTTCACCATGTAAAGGCTTGAGAGGGAGGTGGGTGCTTTGCAAGTACCTTGGTGTATGGGAAGATATTCCTCATAAAGTCCTTTCTAGTCTCACATTCCAATATGGTAATATGGAGGGGAATAAAAGTAATTCAAAATTCCTTAGGTGTGATTTGGAGAGGGGACCCATGTCGGGCTACTTATCCAAAAAGGGAAAAAAACTAAGGCTAGGTAGACAAGGTGGATGGTAATAAATGAAAAGGATATTATCTCTTTCCTAATTAGGGGATTAGGAATGTGAAAATGTTTAAGGAGTGGATTAGGTGGGGGTTAACCTTAATAAATAAATGATTATGAGGAAAGTGGGAAAGTTGGAGGATGTGACACCTCTTAATCAATGCTTAAGCATGTGCACATCATTAGTGGGTGAATTAGGATTAATATTAGGGATAAGTGAAGAATGATGATGGATATGACAAGAGGAGAGAGAAAATAAAAGAATTCAATATCTTATTTAATTATTGTGAGGGGATAAAAGTGATTAAATTAAATAAATAGGGGTATTTATTTAATTTAAAAAAGAAGAGGACAAAAGGAAATATAATCAACATAATTAATTACCTTAGAAATTTACAGGACTTAGGGACAAAATTATTTAAATAATTATATTATTATTTAATTCACATGGATAGGCGGGATTTAGATGAAATGTGAGGTAAAATTGACCAAATGCAAGTAGTCAGTTTTAGGTGTCTACATTTTCCCCTCTTTAAAATAATGTTAGGATAATGATATTTCAAAGAAAATAAAAATATAGTCGACTCAATTGAAGTGGATAGGGAGATTCCCCAGCACAGAGGGAAAAGAAAATATAGAAGAAAAGAGATATGAAGGGAGTGAGGCCCCCTTGAGAGGTAAAATAGGAAAAAGGGGTCCAGATGACCTCTCAAAAAGATGGCAAAGAAGTATAATAGTGGATTCATGATGAAAAATGAAGAGGGATGGTGAAGGAACAAAGGAAAATGGACCTACGAGGAGGAAACGGGAGAGAAAAAGGCAATTAGGGCTTGTTATAGATAGTAATTAGGGGCTAATCACTATTATTTGAACCCTAAGCATTTGAGAGACCAAACAAAGTTGAGTGAGTATAATGGCATGTGGACAAGTGATTTCACATTAGATGGACCTCGTGAGGGCATGGGCATGAATAGGAGAGTGAAGCAGTTAGGTAGGCATGCCAAATTTCACTTGTATGTTCAATTTTGTCATTAATGGTGTCAAAGTCAAAATTTGAGTAGATCTGCCACACATGATAAGGTAGATCCACCCATGTAGGAGGAAGGTTACATGTGCCCTAAATAAGTAGATCTGCTCATACTCAAGAAAAAATGCTAATGGGTGGTTATTTTATACATGGGTGGATGCACCTAGAATAGGTGGATCCACCAAGGGAGGGATAGATCTACCAAAGGGTAGATCTGTAGTTGGTAGATCTGTAGTAAACTAGTGGATGCACCTAGAATAGGTAGATCTACCAAAGGATAGATAGATCTATCAAAATGCATACCCATAATTAGATGGGTGGATGTGGAGGAAAGGTATATTTTCCCAAGGGGTAGATTTGCTAGAGTAGAGGTAGATGCATTGCATAAATGTGGATATGCTAGAGGAAGGGAAGATGCACCAAAAGGGTAGATATGTTGGAGGATAGGTAGATGCATCCAAAGGGTGGATCCACTACAAAAGTTAAAAAAGGATAAAATAGAAAAGAGAGAAAAAATTGATGCATGGAATAGATGAATACAAGAAACAATAAGTCTATAGACTTGAGAGAGGATATTAGTAGCGTTGTAGATAATGACAGTTTCTAGATATGGACTAGGCATTGTTGGATGTGTGTGGATTGGTGTATTTCACTAGGATGTTGATGATTTGGGAATATAGGCCCTTGTTGACAATGATAGTGGAGAGGTGGAGCTTAGAGATGAGAACCTTTCACCTCCTAATAGGGGAGATGATCGTGACCTTAGAGTATGTGTGATAGATTCCAAGGTTACTGATATGAGGACTGAGGGTTCTAGCATCGAGCACATAGGTCATACCAAACTTTATATAGAGTATGTTTGGGAGGATGAACTTGACCACATGATGGAGAGTGTTAGACGTAGATGAATGTACAAAGCTAGTGCTTGGAGTAGCATTGTATTTATGTAGACTTATTAGTGGAGTTCTCTTGCAAAATAGGAACAAGAAATTCTTTAGCTTAACACTGGAGAACATCATGATAGATATTTTGGAGTGGGTGTAGTGGTATGCATGGGGGTCATGTATAGTGGCCCATCTATATAGAAACATGCAAATTTCACACTGAAGGCGATGGGATTTCTTGACCTAGATCAGTTTGTTACAAATGTGGGCCTAGGAACACATCACTATCACATGATCGATGGGGAGAGGATGGTGAGGGTGATGGATGATCTGATAGTGTTTTTCTAGAGGCTGAGGATGAGGCAAAAAGAGGTGTATATTATGGCCCCATGGATATCGATGATGTATGAGCTAGATGATGGTGACATCATATGGAGAATGTACTAAGAGATATAGTATTGGGAGGAGGATGGGGAGTGGTACATTTACATGTTCATACCATGTTACCTGATCAGTCAATACCCATATTTGATAGAGAGAAACAAGTCTGACTACATGACATGATAATTTAGAATTTTTTAGAATATACTAGAGGGCATAGAGAGGTTCACATGGCTACCATGGTAATTATGGGATTGGGCGCCACAAATATCCCCTAGGATAGTTGTGCACTCATGAAGGTATATTATAGAGACACTATGGGACAGGTGGGGTGGTGTGGATGACCCAAGGGTCACTATATGATATGCAAAGTGGTGGTGAGGACACTGATCAAATTTGATGATGCCTGTGAGGGGGTACCCATAGTAGGGGAGGATCACATGTTGAGGAGGAGTAGGGTCATCCATTGATTAGAGTGGCATGAGGGAGAGGATGTTGTGCCCTGGGAGGAGATCATGGAGGAGGATATCTCAGGATTGATTGGAGAGATGGAGAGAGGATATGGAGAGGGTGTAGAGGAGGGTGAGGCACATTAGATGGAGGTAGATAAGGAGGAAGAGAGGAGATCTTTGACAATGATAGAGTTAGAGGATTGACACTACCTTAAAAGTAGGAGAGAGTGTAGGGAGATGGAGATTTGGATGGATGGTTAGTGGTAGTGGAGAGCAAGATTACACAAATGTAGGGATTATTATAGTATTCATAGGAAAATATGGTGATGAGGATATCCGAGTAGAATAGTCTATAGGAATAAGTAGATAGGTTTTAAGGAGATGTCTATATAGTCATTATTGAGAGAGAAAGTCTCAAGCTAGCCAAGATGCTTGAGGGGTAGAGAAAAATTAACTATAGGGGGATAGAGATAGATATAGGGAGGAGTGAGATGTTGTTAGGGCCCAAGGAGGAGGGGCAATAACCAAGATATCCCAAAAACTTATTTGAGTTAGATGAGAGACCTAGTATTATAGAGATCTATACTACGTATCCATGCTAGAGGCTAATAAGAGGTCGACATTTTTAGAGGAAGTGATTTTATGGAGGAGTGGGTCTCGATCACTATGGTTGAGATCTACAAGGAGTGGATCAATGGGGTCTCCATAAGGAGGTGGGTGAGGAGGACCTACAATATCATGGGGAGCTCCACGCTCCTTGATGCACTTAGATGTTGATAGAAACAATCAGGCAAGAAGATGATATAGGTAGTAGTTTTGGTAGGATACATAGGTTTTTGCTAGATGAGTGATGAGTTAGCATGTATAGGGGGAAACATTTATTTTTTATTAGGACATGGATCTTGGGTGTATGATATGGATGGTGTATTATATGATTATACATGACATTGATTGTATCATAGTCATTCATTTATTTGATAGATAGGTATATAGAAGTTTATTAATATGAACATTTGATGGATGGATGGACCTGTACATGGACATTTTATTATTTTGGTGATGTATATGGATGCATAGTGTATATAGATGATTATGTTTGTGTGGATTATGGTTATGGATGCTCCTTATGTATGTATTCTTTATATAAATGATTGATTGTCTTGACGATATATCGATGTATGATATACATGTATGATTATCTAGATGTGATGTATATGAGATTATGATTTGATGAATAATATTGATAATTTGTGATCTAGGATGCGAAAATATGTGTGTTATGCAGATTTCATGGAAACTAACATATTTGATGCAAGGTGGATATACATGTTGGAAACACATTGGGAAAAAAATGAGAGGGGGGCGGTGAATCAGTTGTCCCAAAATTTCAAACTTATTAATCTTATTAACCTTAATTCTTAGATCTGATTATAAACAGTGAAAGCATGAATCAACAACACATCAGAAACACACATAACACCAAGATTTTTTTGTGTGGAAACCCTATTAGGTGAAAAAACCATGGTGGAGGTTAATCCACAAGTTATACCCTGTTAAAATTATTAGAAAAATACAAGAGGAATGAACATGCATTTAGGCGCACTTCCTAGAGCTCACTACGCAAAGGAAGACCCACTATCTTACAAAAAATATTCAAATTAAAACCATCTGAAGAATTTGAACTGAGAAAGTAGTGTGTCCTAATGCCTGAGTGCAGTTCTGATTAAGCACATAAACACTTCTTTACTTTCTTTCACTCTTCTTCACACGTTGCTCTGACTTCGAATGATTTGAAACTTTTTCACACATAGCACTCACACACTTCACATCACACTTGTCTCAAATGAGATAAAAATCACTTATATATATCCGCAACAAGAAATTACATTGCTTTATGTCAGCTTCAACAAAATAATAGAATGAATGAAAACTATCAGCTGAAAACAATAAAGATTATCAATGTGCATCAACTAAAGTCAGCCACAACATAGTAGAGACCCAAAAAAATGTCCTCACACACAAAAAACCTTCAAATATTCTTCCTCAAAGATCCACAACACGCTTTAACCACCTTGTCGGCCATGAACATGAAAAGAATGAACACGCAAGAGATAATCTTGGATCGTGAGAACAATGATCAATTTGGATGTGCAACACAGATAAAACATGATCTAGAAATGTCCATGAACACCACAGGAACATACACAACAACTCGTATTACTAGAATCATATTGTCTTCTTTCATGAACACCACTTGTAGTAATAGAACAACTGTCATAACACAAAACCTTATAACTTCCTCAAATCTTCATGCAAAATTCTTAAACTTACAGAGTAGAAACTAGATAGGCTTGAGAACAAACCCTTTAATCCACAACATCTAATCAACAACATACTGAAATTTCTACCATACTGATCTTCAGTGCTTCAGAGGCAACCTGTAACATATTTATTTCAATTTTCTCAATATCCCCAACATATATAGCCTTACAGACATTTATGCTAATAGTGTTGACATCAATGAAAACCACATATTAGCAACTCAACCAAAACATCCAAAAATCTCCCCCTTTGGCATTGACGAAAACACATGATGTGAAAAATACACCATCAACACAACTAACTCTTCTTCCAACAATCTCCCCTTTACACATTGCTCTTCTCCCCCTTATTTAGCTCTTCCATATTTTTTCACATTAGTATTCTCCCCATTTGAAATCAATGGAAAAGGTACCCAAGCTTTGAACCACATATCTGAATCATTTGACTACTCCCCCTGAGTAGAAGCCAACACAACATCAATCTGGATGAAGATATAACTATGATGGCATAGACTGATGCAAAGACTATGCATCTTAGTTCTGATTAGGAAGGGTAATCACCCCTAACTTCCCTCTGAGATACTCAAAATTATCCTTAGGAAAAGGCTTAGCAAAAATCTCTGCAATCTATTCCTTAGTAGGCACATACTCCAGTCTGACTTCCTTATCACTCACTTTATCTCTCAAAAATTGGTACTTGATAGATATATGTTGTCTTTGAATGCAACATCAAATTCTTAGAAATGTTTATATCACTTGAGTTATCGAAAAATATGGTAGTAGGTTCATCATACACAACTCTGATATCTTTCAGAATATGCTTCATCCACAATACTTGAGTACAATTATTAGCAACAACAATATATTATGCCTCTATAGTAGAAAAGGAAATGACATTCTGCTTTTTGCTTAACCATGAAATTAGTTTCTTTCCCAAGGAAAATGTGCCACCACTAGTAATTTTCCTATCATTCACATCTCTTTCCCAATCAACATCAGTAAAGGCACTTAAAGTAAGATCATTATCTTTAGGATATCATAAGCCAAAATCAAATTTTCCCTTAAAATATCTAAAAATTATCTTCACGGAAGTCACATGAGATTCCTTTGGATCGGCTTGAAATCTAGCAACAATGCATACAACATTCATGATATGAGGTCTAGTTTGAGTCAAATACCACAATCCACCAATCATTGATTTGTATCTAGTCTGATTATCTTTCAGAGAATCATAATCTTGTGTCAACTTACATCCGGTTGCCATGGGTGTACCGACTAGTTTTGAATCTTCCATACCAAACTTCTTTAGAAATTCTCTCACATACTTGAATTGAGATATAAAGATCCCTTGATATGCCTAAGTAATTTCCAATACCAAAAATAATTGTTGGAGTTGAGAAGATACAACACCACAGAAGCCCAAAAGATCTTTGCAAGCAAATAACCTGTTACAAGGAGAAGCAAAGAGAAGCAACAAAGGAAATGCTCAAGAATGTGGAGCAATGTATTCACCTGAAAATGTAAAATGAATAATGATACAAAAGATAGTTTTCAACTACATATAGATGAAAACCCTAAAAAGGAAAACCCTAGGCTTGCACAATAATAATTAATAAAGTAATTAATTATTATGTACCTAATGTTAGCTTAAGTGAAAAAGAGGTAAAAGGGAACTTTACGTAATTAAACAAATATTTAATTAATAAAGTAAATGTCCAATTACTCTAACACCCCCCCTTAAGATAGACATAGGGAGAAGCTAAAACCTAGAAG
Source organism: Sequoiadendron giganteum (assembly GCA_007115665.2). Classification (NCBI taxonomy): domain Eukaryota; kingdom Viridiplantae; phylum Streptophyta; class Pinopsida; order Cupressales; family Cupressaceae; genus Sequoiadendron; species Sequoiadendron giganteum. Next base: position 306,786,730 of record CM021101.1, read on the forward strand.
AAGCTACTGAAAGAAAAGCAATGGGTCCCAGCAACAAGGCCAGATCAGGTACCCAAGTACAAAGAAATCTCTATGAAACGGAGAAAAGGAGAAAACCCAGTGGGAAAAACTCCTCTCCAAAAAGAGATAGAACAACATGCTGAAAGAAACATGAAGGAAGGAAGGCCTCATAAAGACCCCCCAAGGACAACTTCCTTCACCCCAAGCATAGAGCGCAACTGAAGATAGCGCGGAGATGCAAAAGGTTTCGTGAAGATGTCTGCAACCTGCTCGTAGTGGGAACATACTCCAAGATGAGAGAACCATCCTTAATCAACTGTCTGATGAAATGCATATGAAGCTCAATGTGCTTCATCACTGATGCTCCACTGGGTTGCATGAAATGTGTATAGCACTCTGATTGTCACACCAAAGAATAGTGGGACTATCAGGAGGAAAACCAAACTTCAGTCATCAACTGACGAAGCCATAAAATCTCCTGACTAGCGAGCACAACAGCTTGGTACTTAGCCTCTGTAGATGATAATGCATGAGCAGTCTGCTTCTTGCACGACCATGTGATAGGACCAGAGCCAAGACAGAAAACAAAGCCAGAAGTAGACTTCCGATCATTGACATCACTAGCCCAATCTGAGTCAGTGTAGCCAACAATGTGAGGATCCCCTAATGTGTAGTGAATGCCATATGAAGTGGTGCCCTGAATGTACCTCAAAATATGCTTGGCAAGCTTGCCAATGACTCTCATGAGGATCATGTGAGAATCGAGAGACAAGACCAACCACAAAGGAAAGATCAGGATGAGTGTGAGTCAGGTACAACAAACTACCAACCAACTGCCTGTAAAGTGTAGAATCTACTGAAGGAGTGGGGCAAGTAGTAGTCAAAACAACCCCTGACTGAAAAGGTGTGGGGGCAGGCTTGCAATCAAGCATGCCAAAGTGCTGAAGCATATCAAAAGAATACTTCTGCTAGTAAATGGAGATCCCCTCTGAAGACTGAATCACCTGAAGACCAAGGAAATAGTGCAGAAGGCCAAGATCTATCATCTCAAACTGCTCCATCAAGGCTAGCTGAGAATTCTGAATCATAGAGGATGAGCTACCTATGATGAGAAGATCATCAACATATAGCACAAGAATTAGGATCTCACCCTCAAGATGTTGAATATAGACCGTGTGATCAGAATGACAAGCGAGTGAAACCAGTGGAGAGCAAAAAAGAGTCCATCTTCTCATACCAAGCCCGAGGGGCCTGTTTGAGACCATATAATGAATGTTGAAGTCTGCAAACCAAGGAAGCATCATGAAAAATCCCTGAGGCTGCTCCATATAGATCTCCTCCTGTAGGTCACCATGTAAGAAGGCACACTTCACATCCATCTGAAAAATGAGCCATCCTCTAGAAGCTACAAGTGATAATACAAAGCGAATAGAATTCATCTTGGTGACAGGGGAAAATGTCTCGGAGTAATCAATACCCTCAACCTGTGAGAAACCCTTCGCAACAAGACATGCTTTGTACTTATCAATAGAACCATCAGCAACATACTTGGTGCGATACAACCATCGGCACCGAACCATCTTTCTGCCCTTAGGAAGAGAGAGATCCCATGTAGAGATCCCATGTATTATTCCTCATCAAAGAAGAATACTCCTCCTCCATAGCACAATCCCACTCAGGGTGACCTGTCGCCTCTGAAAATCTCTGAGGATCCTCTGAAAGAGCATGAGTCAAAAGACTAGAACCTGTAGTATGAGAACGAGTGCGACGAGTGTCTGAAGGATCACCGGCCATAGATCCTGCTGCCTCAATAATAAAGCGAGCCCATTTGGGCCTCTGAGGTGGAGCAAGTGGAGGTGGAGATGGGGGATCATCAATATCCTCATCAGAATCCTCAAAATAATCCTGAAGAGTTGTAGTGGGTGGAGTAGGTAGTGAAGTGGACACTGGAGACAAGGTATCAACTGGAGGAAGGCGCTCATCAAACTGAACATCTCGTCGAAACAGGACCTCTCTGGAATCAGGAACAAACAACCTATACGCCTTAACATCCTCACAGTAGCCGACAAATATGAGGGGTCGACTCTTCCGCTCCATAGCTCTCCTCTGAGCATCAGGAATAAAAGCCCATGCCTCACTACCAAATACTCGAAATGATGAAATATCAGGCTTGTCATGAGACCAAACCTCCTCGGGAGTCATATGTCGAATCGCCTTGTGAGGCATCCGATTCTGAATATAGTTGGCACAATTGACTGCCTCAGCCCAAAAAGACGAATCCATGGACCTGGACTGAATCATACAATTAGCCATCTCCCGTAAATTTATGTTCTTTCGCTTAGTGATACCATTCTGTTGAGGGGTGTAGGGAACAGAAAACTAATGCTGTAAACCATGCTCAGTGCAAAAATCTCTGAAAGCCTGATTCACATACTCCCCCCCATTATCTGTACGTATCCGCCGGATAGAGAGACCAGACTGCTTCTCTATAAATGTCTTGAAGACACGAAAGGAATCAAAGACATCAGACTTGTACTTAAGAAAGTACAACCATGTGCGTCTGGAGAAGTCATCAATGAATGTGAGTACATACTTGGCCCCTGAAAAAGAAGGAGTGGGAAATGACATGAGGTCACTATGAATCAATTCCAAGGGTGCCAAAGCACGAGTGGTACTTCCCTTCGGAAAGGGATCCCTGTGATGCTTGCTAAGCACACAACCATGACAAACACCATCAGTGCAGGAAATTTGTGGAAGACCAAGAACAAGTGACTGTGTACTCATCTGTTGAAGATATCTATAGTTGACATGACCCAAACACTCATGCCAAAGCTGACTCACTGAATCTACATGTGTTATAAGAGATGAACCTGTACCCTCAGAAGGTGCAAATCCATCAAATCGGTAAAGACGAGATGCAGTATCAACACTACCAGTAGCCACAACCAAATCAGAATCATAACCACATCATGTGGTGAGAACTCAACTGTCTTACCAGAGCCAGTGTGGCAAATCTGATAAATGGACAAAAGGTTCGTCGAAATGTCAAGAACAACCAAAACATCCTGTAGAGTGCCCCCATCCAAAGAGACAGAACTTGAACCCAAGACGGAAAGCTGTGAAGAGTCACCCACTGCAATCTGTGAAGTACCACAAGAGGCAAGAGAAGTGACCAACTGCTGAGTGTGAGTCATATGGTGAGAAGCACCAGAGTCTAAAATCCAAGTGGACCCATTGGTTGATGCTCGTGCAGTGAGAGCATGACCCTTCCCTGTGGTGGAAGAAGAAGAAGACTGAGGTGAGGAGATATGTTGCTGCTGCATGGCATCCTCTAAAGCCTCTAATCACTTCCAACACCTGGAAATTGGATGACCTTGCTTGCCACAGAAATTGCAAGTGTCTCCTGATTTCTCCTTAGTCTTGGAGGAAGACTCACCAGACTTCAAAGATTTTCCATGTTTTGGATTAAATGGTGGTTTAGAATTAGACTTAGGAGGCATTTTGGAGGAATTCTCACTGCCTGCAAAATCTTTCTTGGGCCTCAGTTTCTGCTTCTATTTCCCCTTCGGTGACTAAGCAACCAATGCTTTGCTCTTTGAACTTGAGAGCATATCCATTTGAGAAAGGTGAGACTGTTCCCGAGACAAACGCTCACAAAACAAATCAAAGGTAGGCATGGTAAAACTGGCACCCAAACCATCCATGGTGGAGTAGAAGGAGGAAGAAAATATCTGAAATGGACCATGAAGCTTCGAAAGAATCAAGTAAATGCACTTTGTGTCTGTCTTGTTCTTTCTACAACCTTGTAAAATAGTGTGGATAGTTTTGAACTTGTTCAAAAAATCCTCAATAGTGGGAAATGAATCAAGTAACAATGAAGTCAGCTCTGCCTCAATCTGTAATGCGTGGAACTCATTAATGGCCCCAAAAAGTGTCTCAAACTTTAGCCACATGGCTCGAGGAGTGAGCAAAGCATCAAGATGAAACAAAAGACTGTCTGAAACATGCATGCATAAAAAACCCATAGCCTCATCCATCTTGTTCTTGTGCCGTATAATCTCAAAAGGACGTTGCAACTAAGGCTAAACCTCATCTAAACAAGACCATAACCCTCATGACTTGAGTAGCCTCATCATATGAGACTTCCAAGTGTGATAGTTATGTGATGTGAGTAGCTCAACTAAAGAGTCTGCCATGAAACCCTGCACCTGTACCTGCTTGTGTTTTTTATTATTATGTGATCTTTTAGAATAGATAGAAGATGCATAAGGGTTTGTATTCTTGAGAGTTTTGGTGTTCTGGTTTTCTAATAGAAATGACAGAAAGTAAGAGAAAAACACCCCCTACAAAAGATAAACCCAAACCCTAGTACAAACTGAGAAGAAGGAAGCAATGCATAAGCAAAAAATACTTCAAAATAAATTCTTATGTACCTAGTGAAAATTATGATAAAATAGATCACATCACTTAATAGAGCATGTTGAGAACTTTCCAACGCCTATTCAAGTTTGAAAAACGGAGTCCGTTTGCATCTTCTATGACTTCGGAAGTGAAGAAAGAAGACCTCACTTTGACTGGTAAAAAATATCTAGACTGGTAAATTTTTTATAAAATTACCTACACCATCAGATTGGTGCCAAAACCAGCTTTCCAACGCTTCTTCCTATTCGAAAAATGGAGCTAAAACGCCCGAGTTATGCCCGATTTCGTGAGAGAGTAAAAAAAATGCCCTATTGGACCCCTTTAGCACCTGGGGCTAAAAAAAATGGCCCCTGGTCACATGGGTGAACTAGGGGGCTGAAGCCGGGCTGGAGCCCTCAGTCACCATATGATTGGGCGGGGGTTGTTTGAAGCCTGCGAGGGCTGAGGAGCTGACTCGGGTCGGCGAGCTCGGCGGAGTAGTGAGCTTGGCGGGGTGGATGGAGCTCGGCGGAGCCCAAGTGGAGCATGAGGAGCCCAGTGGGGAGTGCATGGGTGAAGTCAGCGGGGCGAGCACAGCTCGGCGGAGGCAGCCGAGGTGGCGGTGAGCGTAGCTCGGCAGATCCGGGCGTGGCAAAGACCGGCGGTGGCCGATGGGTGGTGTGGTGGCCGACTGGTGGTGTGGCTGGTGGCCGAAAAAATTGAATGGGCCACCCCAAAACCTTTGTTTTTTTTTAATTTATTTTTATTTTTTTTGTGTTTTTTTTTTCTGAGGGAGCCATATGGCTAAACCCTAAATTTTTTTTTGCAACCCTGGTTGACTGTGGCCAAAATCGATGATTTGATAGTCGATTTAGGGGTTTTTGGGCACTACGAATCCAATAGCACTATCCATTTGAGCCCAAAGTGAACCTAAAATTTAGAGTATGCTGAGTCCACAAGAAGAAACCTTAGAACCCTATATTTTCTTCTAATGCAAAAATCTCAAAACAAGAACAAGTAGCTGGAAATATGAAGCTCTGATACCATGTTGGAGTTGAGAAGATACAACACCACAGAAGTCCAAAAGATCTTTGCAAGCAAATAACCTGTTACAAGGAGAAGCAAAGAGAAGCAACAAAGGAAATGCTCAAGAATGTGGAGCAATGTATTCACCTGAAAATGTAAAATGAATTAATGATACAAAAGATAGTTTTCAACTACATATAGATGAAAACCCTATAAAGGAAAACCCTAGGCTTGCACAATAATAATTAATAAATTAATTAATTATTATGTACCTAATGTTAGCTTAAGTGAAAAAGAGCTAAAAGGGAACTTTACGTAATTAAACAAATATTGTTTAATTAATAAAGTAAATGTCCAATTACTCTAACACATATAGTGTCTTTTTCAACTTGAAAACCATGTCTAGTTTATATGATAGATTAAATCCTTCTGATTGCTCCATATATACTTCCTCTTCAAATTCTCCATTCAGAAATGCAGACTTGACAATCTAGTACACTTTGAAATCTTTATGAGCTGAAAAAGAACATTCAAATAGCCTCCATTCTTGCAACTGGTGCAAATGTTTCTTCAGAATCTATTCCTTCAACCTATGAATAACCTTTGCATACAAGTATTTCTTTATTCCTTACTACTTCACCATCTTCATTCAACTTATTCTTGAATACCCATTTTGAACCAATTACATTCTTCTTTACAAGTCTAGGGAATAGTTCCTATTGTCTCATTCTTCTCTATCTATTGTAGTTCCTCTTTCATTACTCTAACCCAACTCTCATCATTGCATGATTCAATCACAATATTAGGTTCAATCTTATAAAGTAAACACAAGTTTACCTCAACCACTTTGCTTCTTGTATTTACACCTTCACTTATGTCTCCAATTATCTATTCCTCTGGATGATTTTTTTGAACATATTTAGGAGTCTTAGGTGTAGGTTTTGAAATCTCCTCTTCATCAATTTTTTCTTTCTCTTCCTTTTCTTCTTGCACTTTCCCATAGATAGGATCATCTGGTTCAACTTCACCTATTTCTAATGGTCTATACATAGCTTCATCAACTTTTACATTAACACTTTCAACTATTTTCCTCAGTCTTTTATTAAAGAATCTATATGCCTTGCTGTTATTTGAATATCCAAGAAAAATTCCTTCATCACATCTAGCATCAAAATTTACAAGATTCTCATCATCTTCTTTAATGTAACATCTGCTTCCAAACACTTTAAAGTATTTAACAGTAGGATTCTTACCAGTCCATAACTCATAAGGATTCTTAGTGTTGTTACCTCTGATATGAACTCTGTCAAGAACGCCAATAGTAGTGTGGATTGCTTCTGTCCAATACACATCAAGAACATTTTCCTCTTTCATTGTAGTTTTGGAAACCTCTTGAACAATCCAGTTCTTCATTTCCACAACTACATTCTATTGAGGAGTTCTAGGTGTAGAATAATGTATCTTTATGCCATGTTCTTCACAAAATGCATTAAACTCACCAAAATTGAATTCTCCACCTCTATTAGACCTTAAACATTTGATTATCATGTTCTCCTCATTATCTACTCTTTCCTTGAAAACTTAACCCATGGCATCCTAGAGTAATCATCAATCAAGACCATAAAATACCTATCACCATTAAGGCTTCCTGTTCTTGTAGAACTATTGACCTCCTACAATGATTCAACAACTAAGCCCTTATAGTTATGATTCTGAGATTGTACATCTAACCTGAATAGCTATCTCAATCATCATGAAGGTGCATTTAACTTGTCAACCCAAGGACATAAAATTGAAATGGGTCAGCACTGTCTATGCACTAGGAATTCAAAGTAGCCAGATTCATCCTACAACTAAGAAAGACATAATGTTGAAAGTAAATTGCTTGGAAGGAAATAAAATAAGTACTAAGAATCAACCAATAACTATAATAAGATGAAATGCATGACAAAAATGAAAATTTGAGCGAACAAACAAGAAACTACTCTGTCTACTTTGGCTATAGGAATAGTTACAAAATGGAATTCTAGTGGCTGCGGGAACAGTTAGTGCCAAATTCTTAACTAATTATTGAACATAAAATAATAACTAATATAAGGGATAGAATACTCACCAAGTGGCCCCCCTTGGATAAGTATTCCCTAAAAATAAGGTAAACTTAGATGCACAAACTTATAAATTCATTTCATTCATTAAAAAACATGAGTACAATCGAGCAACATGACTATATTACTAAAAAAACTTAAGAGTGAAAGTACATTAGTATCCCTTGTAACAAATACTACTACTAGCTCTTGACAAGAAACATCCAAGTCTTATTTAAAGAAGCTACCCACAAAAACCTAGCAAGGTGGTCAACTCTAAGAGATCAAAGGATGCCACATTAGGGAAAGCATAGAAATTATAGAGGTGGTCATGCATGCACAGAATCTTGTCAAACATGATTGCCTTAACGCAGATCTGGCACAATAGTAATGCCTATATCTGCTCAATAGGAAATTAATAGCATTTACAAGGCAGTTACAACTTCAATTTGAATGAGGAATCTCCAACTGTCGAGAGTCTTCCCTCCATTAAATGACCACCTTGTTGACCGATATGGCAGATGACCAACTGGTAGAATCTTCCTGAACTGTAGGCCTCTAATTATATTTGAATGACAATATTAGTATGCACAACATCTACATATCTATAATTATCTTAAAGCAACAATCATTAATCACATGTAAAATTAACGTAGATAGTTCATATAGCATGTCAATGTCATTTACAAGTTACGAAAATGAGCTTATGCCCAATGTCCAAGGTTTTAAGGAAATATCATAAAAAGATCAATATCTAAACATCAAATTCTATGCCAACTATAGCAAATGGATAAGAAACTATATCAAAGTTAATTCATAAACTGGGCTCATCATTTCCCCCCAACCTAAGGTCTTTCTGGTCCTCCAACAAAGGAAGGGTTATTCTTTTTCTTGGTCAATGCCTTGAAATTTGTAGCTGCTAGCTACCCTACATCAGTGTCTACTATGGGAGAAATAGGATCCCAATAGAAACCTTACTTCCTTTCCAACCTGTTCCATATTTGTCTCTCATCCACTATGTCATACCTTTATTATCTGAAGTTTGGCATAGGCCACAATAGGATAGGTGGCTAAAAATTTAGTGGAAGGCAAAATTGTCCCTTTGTTCTCCCAATCTAGATATATCTATCAATTATCTTAAGTGTTGCAACATAGTTTTGCATAGAGTGGGGCTCAACTTGTTTCAAGTCATTAGCTAGGTTATTGCACCTTTGTGACAGGTATCCTATTATAGATTCTCCTTTAGTTTTTGATATCTCCTCATATTCTTTATAAACCACTTCCCTCTCACCCAGGATCTTATTACCATAACTTGGTCGGTAAATAATTCTATGCCAATCCTTGAAAATGCCTTTAGGATTTTTAGACACAACCCTGATGGGAAGGGGAGTGTTTGATTCAATTTGCCTATAAGTTTTGTATTGTTTCCCCCAACTGATCTCATTCTATACCCAAGACATAAATGTCTTCAATTGGACATTCCCAACATACAATAATGGATTCCAATCATGTTCTTTGGTTACAAAAAAATTATGCAAATAGAATTCACACAACAAATTCTTCATTTTAGGAGGAGAAATCTGATAAGCATTGAAAAATTCAAGAGAGATTTCAATGGAAGGATTCAAACCTGAGACAATCCTTGCTAGTTTAAAAGAAAGATATTTCTCCTTTAAATATAGAGCATAGAACCTTGGAGGAGTCCTGCACTCTAATATATGAGGTACTAAGGTTGTGATATTATCCACATTTTTCTTTAAAACAACAATTTCTTCATTCTTATCTTCAATCTGTTCATCTTTCTTTTGAATTTCCCTCTTTAACCTACATTTCTCCTCTTTCCATTCTTCCTCCATTCTTTGCACTTATTTCTATAAATTCATACTACCATTTTCATTGAAAAATAAAAAGGCCTATGTATTCCTACAAAAAAATTACCTGGAACTTTTTCTTTTTCTTCATAAGGCTCCAACTGCAGGGTCTCTATTTGTTCAACCAATACTAGTTGCAAGGATGTTGTCTGTTCTCCCAGTTCTAGCTGTAGGACCTCTTATTTCTGCTCATTCTATAGGAGATCTTGATTATGTTCATACTACAAGAGCTCTTGATTTTTCTCATGCTCCTATCTTCCAACTTGTTCTACAATGTCAGCAAGATCTGCCAATGTCATGCTTGCTACTTCCTCAAATGTGTCCTTTTCCTCAACATTTACCTACTCCATTAGAGCTTCTACATCCTCACATGATGTCTCTCTAAACTTAGGGATTTCCTCCAGAGATGCACCAAAGGCTAGCTCAGTAGGTCTTTATTTTATGGAAGGGCTTTCATATTTTTCCTTTGCTGTAGGAAGAATAGTGTCAGCTTTTCATTTCCTAGAGCTTTGCACTTCTCTTTCTACTGTTTTACTTTTAACTTTTCCCTTCCTTATTTTTGCCTTCTTCTTTTGTGCCCTAGTTCTCATTAGGGTGCCAAGAGGAACATTATCATCAAAATTAGGAGAGGAAGTTTCTTAATCTGAATGCTCTTCCTCCAAAGAACTAATCTCAGTGGTTTGTTTGGCTATAGGAGGGTTTGCACTAGGGCTTGCACTAGAAGTTGAGGCACCAGGAGTGGCCCCAACATTGCTCCTTCTTCTACTAACTCTACAAGAATAAACCATAGATCGCAAATGCTTTGGTCTAATTTGATCAATATTCAAAAATTCTTCCCAAGACATATCAGACACATCATGCAGAGACTTCTCAACTAATAATTTGATCAGACAATGGTGGGAAATGGAGTTGTCCCTACCTTTTTGGGTCTCAACTGCCATGATTGAAAGAAGGTGGTATAGCATATTGGGCACATTCATTCTTCTCTCGCGCCTCATGTGGTTCAGGAGTTTGCAATGCACAAAATGAAAATATGACTGACGACCTTCATAGGTAATATACTTCACAACATAAATAGCTACTTTCCTCCATAGATCAAACAAAGATGTTCTCTTAACACCTTTTTTGTCTATAGTCAATGGAGGATCACCAGATTCTATAAATTCGTCCCTAGCTGACCTGGCGTCTTTGGTAGAAAGGTAATGCTCACCATCAACAAGCAACCCTGTAACTTCTGCAATCCTTTCCTCAGTAGTTGTGACTTCCAACCCTTTACCGCAACCTTTCCTTTAGATAATGTCTAGGTGAATTCCAATGCAACATCTTCATCAAAACCATCTAGCTTCAAGAAATAGTCTAACCATTTGTAGTTTCTAAACTTGGCCAAGTAGGGTGTATCTTATAGTAATATATCATGAACCATGGGTTCATTTCGAATTAATCCACCTCCCATCATTAGTTTTCTGCAATGAAATAGTTGCTCTACAATTTTTTTTCTTCCTGCAATCTTCGTTTGAAGGCCAAACTTCTCCTTCTTGCAATGCTACCAAATTTGCAATGCTCGTATCGACTAAATTTTACCTTTTGGATTAAGATTATGAGAAGAGCAAATAAAGGAAGTAAAGGAGTAATAAATGTAGGTTATGATTAAGGAAAATGGTAGTGGTTGATTATCATTTCACACATGCGAGTTGTCGCTTCACTTAGAATTCAAATTGGCTCAAACATTTAAACCTGACTGGTGTGAGCCAATATGGATAGACATGTGGACATGGCATTTCCACGTCCCCTAACCTAAATTTTCACATGTTTCCTGACATGTGAGGTGGTAAAGATGATTTGAAAGGGTTAGGGAATAATTCATGCTATAAAAAATTTCCATATTAATGTACAACGATTAAATGAATGCAGTTTAAAGACAACTAAGACATAAAAAATTGATTGTGCACATACCTAAATTTTTGGAAGATTTATTTGTTGCAAAGATTATGGAGAAAGTATCGGTCACTTTTAAGAAATTAGTTGAGCAATTAATGAAAGAGGAGTGGAATGAGGTGAAATGGAATGAAGTGAAATGATGGTGGTGAAATGGAAGAGAGAGAAAGATGGAAATGGATGGGTGGATGGGTGAAGAAGTGGACCCCCACAAAGTGGAAGTCTTTATTATGAAAAATTACATACCTTAGTTAGCCAGCAGGAGCGAGACTAGGTCCACTTCCTTCAGCTATAGGAAGTTCGGGTGTTGCATGCTGAGTGAATTGCTACAAGAAATCCTCCTTAGAAGTTTTCTTGTGATACAACCTCGGGTGATGACCATTCACCAACAGCTTAAACCTAACAGGGTCAATGGTAGTGAGCTAAACAAATCCATTGGAAAATACTTCAGCCACCTCATATGGTCCTAGCCATCTTGTCAGAAATTTTCCTGCATTATCTTGATATCTTGAGTCATAGAGCCATGCCCAATCACCTGGCTAGAATTTATTATCCTTTATAAAATTGTCATGCCACTTTAACCTTTGATTTTGCACTACCTCTTTGTGATGTAAGGTTGCCTTCCTTATCTCATCCAAAGCATTCAACTACATGATTTTGTCTCTTTGTTCTTCAGAGATATCCATCCCAAAGTCTACTATAGTCCTAAGAGTCTTATGTTCAAATTCAATGGGAATCATAGTTATCTTTCCATAGAGTAGGTCAAATGGAGTGAATCCTATAGTTTTTTTCCATGTAGTTCTGTAAGCCCAAACAACTTATGATAGTCTGCTTTTCCAATCCTTTCTATGCATAGCCACTATTTTGGTCAGAATGGCTTCAATTTCTTGGTTGGTCACCTCAACTTCACCATTGGCCTAGGGGTGATAGGGAGTGGACTTCTTAGTGGACTTCTTAGTGGACTTCTTATGCCTAATGTTGTACTCATTGACCAGTGTTGTAAAAAAGGTTGAAGTGAATTGAGCCCCTTGATCAATCACTATCACTCTTGGAACTCCATACCATGTGAAAATTTCCTCATAAAGAAATTTTGCAACCTTATAATCTCTTGCATGCTTCATGGCCTTAAATTATACCCACTTTGTTACTGATGAGGTGAAAATAACCTCATCATAATAAAATCTGGAAAGCTCATTCTTGCTAATTCAATCCTAAGCCTGTGCCAATTTATTAAACTTTAGAAGAAGTAATTACTTATTTTAAGAAAAAATATGCTTTCTTTCTTTCTTTTAATCACTTGAGGAAATTGTCCAAATCAGGTTTAATGGGTTGATTTGAGTTTTGTTGTAGGGATTAACAGGTCATCATGTGGCTATTGCAAGAGTTAGCCAGCACGTGCCTCAAAGTAATGCTGCGAACCCACTCCTTGAAGCCTAGATGATGCACCGAAGATTCAGTTTTAGTCCTTTTAATTCAGTTGTTTAAAACTTTATGGCTCTTCTCGAGCCTTCTACATGTTTTAAGAAGCTTTAAAGACATCAAGTTAGTTTTAAGTTAAGGAAGACTTTTTCAATGGTTATGCATGCCATCGTAAATTTAGGATCTAGTTAGAAAGTTATTTATAAAACTGTAATTTCACAAGTAATAAAACAGACAGAGAAAAGGTATCATTATGCTATTTACATGGATTTGCAAATTATTGTTGAAATGAGTTATCTGGTTTCTGTTTATTGGTAACTATTAAATTCAATGATGGTGATTGTATGTCATAAGAATATTTGAGAATCTATAGTTTATGTGAGTTAAAGATGAAGTAGTAGCCCGCGAGCTAGCCACTCGAGGGGAGTTAGCCTAGATAGATAAGTATTTGATTGATTAAGTTATTTCCTTTGCTTAGGATAAATTTTTGTTCAGTAGAAAATAACAAGTTGTTGAAGAATTTAGTTAATTTTTCCGGAGCACCATTGTCTTTAATATTCTTCTGTAGTTGATAATATTTCTTTACTGTTTAGAAGATGCTTAATTGTTTGTTTCCTTACTTTTCTGCTTCCGTAGTTTACCAATTATTTAGTTTACTTATTTCCATGCTTTCTAGTTTAGTAGTAATGTTTTCTATATTAGTTGTCTTATTCTTTTTAATTTAGTTTTCTTTGATTTTCTTAGAGAAAGATCATTTTAGAGTTAAGTAGTAATGGCTTTGGTTTAGTCTTGACTTCTATAGTTTAAAAGAAAAATTGAAAATATAAAATGGCTTATTTGAATAATCTCCTTCTGCAAACTACCTTGGACACCACCTAGTTGACAATTGACATTCAATTATTCTAAAGTAGTAGGACCTAACGACAGCCTATCAATTACATAATTGGTGCATACCAAAATATAGGATTTACCATTTAATGCAGTATCAATGGGTCCTAAAATGTCTAATCCCCACTTATCAAAAGGAGTGATTAATACCTAAGGATAAGTGGCATCTCATCAAATTTGGTTGGCCGACCCATCCTTTGGCATCTGTCACATTTCATTATATATCTCCCTGCATTTTTGTGGAGTGTGGGCTAGTAATATCCTATGTTCAAAATCTTCATTATTCTCCTCTTGGTTGCAAAATTCCCTCCATAGAGTTCATTGTGACATGCATGCAAAATGTCATATGTCTCATCTTCCCTCACACATCTCCTCATGAAATGGTCTGGTTCAGTGTAAAACAAGCATCCAACAACCCATGAGAAAGGAAAATATTTTTCAATGAGAACCCTCTTCTCTTTTGGAGAGAAGTGAGGAGGAACTGTCCCTGTGACCAGGTAATTAGCTATGTCAGCATACTAGGGTGTCTACACACTGATGGAAAATAGATGCTCATAAAGGAAGGAGTTATCTACAACTTGGTTGTCCTCTGATGTAGTTAGCCTTGAAAGAAAATCTGCAACAACATTGGTCTCCCTAGTTTATCCATAATGATTATGTCAAACTCCTACATCAACAATAACCATCTTGCTAGCCTACCTAAAATCAGAGGTTTATTCATGAGGTATCTAATGGATTCATGATCGGTGTGCACAAAGATTTGGTAGCCTATTATGTAGTGCTTGAATTTTTTTAGGGCATAGATCATTGCTAACATTTCTTTTTCTGTCACTGTATAGTTGAATTCAACTCCTTGTAGATTTTTGCTGACAAAGTAAATAGCATTTTCAATAGCTCCTTCTTTTTGTCCTAGGAATGATCCTATAGCATAGTATGATGCATCAATATGGATGTGAAAAGGAAACTCCCAATTAGGTCCCTTGAGCACATGAGCATGAGTTAAAGCTGCTTTCAAGTCAAAAAATGCCTTGTCATAGTCTGTTATCCATTAGAATTCAACATCTTTAGTTAGGAGTGCATACAATAGTGCTGCCATTTTTCTGAAGTATTTGATGAACCTCCTATAATAACCTACAAGTCCTAAGAAACTTCTAACATCTTTTTGTTTTGTAGGGATAGGTAGGTTGGTGATCACCTCAATCTTTGGAGGATCAACTTGAATTCCTTTGTGAGAGATTTAATGGCCAAGAACTACACCTTCCTGCACATCATGAAGCAATTTTCACTATTTAAAGATAGATTGTGGTATTCACATCTCTATAGGACTCTCTTGAAATTTTCCAATGCTTCATTGAAATCAGCACCATAGGTAGTGAAGTCATCCATATAGATTTCCATGTAATCAAGAGAGATATATGAAAATATGCTAATGAATGCCCTCTGAAAAATTATAAGCGCATTGCATAAGACAAATGGAAGTACTGAGTAGGAATAGGTCCCCCATGGATAGGTAAAGGTGGTCTTATCCTAGTTCTCTGGTGTAATTTGAATATGGTTCTAACCGATGAATCCATCTAGAAAAGAAAAGTACTGCTTTCCTACAAGTGAGTCCAAAACTTGATCTATGAAAGGTAAGAGAAACTGGTCCTTTTTGGTAGCAACATTAAGTTCCCTATAATCAACACAAACTTTCCACTTGCCTCCTTTTTAGGAACAATCACCAATGGGGACACCCACTGGCTGTCTGAGATGGGGTAGATAAATCCTACATCTAGCAATTTCTATAGTTCCCCTTTTACTATTTCTCTCAATGCAGAGTTAATTCTTCTTTGTGGCTACCTCATTGGTGCACAACCATCTCTTATGTATATCCTATGAGTGCAAATCTTAGGTTACAATTCCTTCATATCATGATAGTCCCATGCAAATGCATTATGGTGGGCCCTCAGTAATTTTTCCAATGACAACTATTGTTCTTCACTTAGTTTGATGTTAACATTTAGATATTTCCCTTCTAATAATTGCACTTGTGTAGTTAAATCTACCATAGATGCTTCACTAATTCTTGGTACATTTATTTCATATGGAAGCAATGTATGAGACATATTTGTCCCTGTAGGAAATTCGGCTATAGGAAGAGCATCTGCAGGAATAACGGTTGTAGGAAGAGCGGCTGCAAGAAGAGCGGGCAGGAGTATCTTCACTAGATCAAAAAAATTAGATGCATGAGAGGATGATGCTTCCTCTATCTCATAATGGTTTTGAATTATGTTAGATAATACTTCATCTTCATCTTGAAATTGTATGAAATAAATTTTTCCTAACATCATAAGTTATGCCACATAATTAACTTCCTTGGCCTCTTCACCAACATGTGGCCATACAGGATCATTCATATTGTGGGATGGCTGAGCAAGAGGGTAGAGAACAATATTTTTTGTGCTCTTTCCATTAGAAATGGGTCTCTTGTCCAACATCCAATATAAGAATTTGTTGTTGCTAACCATGGCCTTCCAAGAATAATGGGGTACCTATTTAGTGTGGCTTTTGGAGAAAGAATCATAAAATTTTTTGGGTACTCCCAAGAGTCTAGAGTTACCACAAGATCCTCTACTATCCCATCAGGCTTAATAGTAGAACTATTAGCAAGTTGCAGGATAGTAGGAATAGGTCTCATGCTTGCAACATTTAGTTTCTGCAAGATGTCCTTATTCATCACATTTATTGCTTCTCCCAAATCAATCAGAGAATTCTTTATCTAGATCCCATTTATAACAACTCCTACCACAAGAATCCTTGGGCCATTATATTTGGGAATAGTCACTTTCCCAAGAATGATATCAACTAGCTGTCTGACCACATGAACCATGGTGGGGTCTTTCTTCTTCCTGTCTGGCTTCTTAATACATGCTTCTTTGATTGCTTTTCCATATATGGGAACATCTTTTATGGCCTGAAATAGAGGTATTTGGACACATATATGCTTCAACTAATCTAGAATGTCAAAATTTGTGTCCTCCTTTTCTTATTTTTGTTTCATAGTTTCCAACCTCTGGGGAAATGGTGGTTCTGGTTTAGTCTACTTGATTGAGACTCGTTAAGGATTTTTAGGTGCACCTAGTTGAATGGGTACATTCAAAGGCTCCTATTTCTCTATAGGAAGCTCAATGATGATGGGTGTGGAAGGAACTGGCAAAGTAGTTCCTGAATGTAAGCAAATGTTACTTACACTCATAGCATATGCATGGAATTGATTTGGATCAGTGGAGTATACCAACTACTACTGTGGTTTATTATTTGGGTTAGGTATGGGTTGGACTAGTAGCTAAGTAGGTTTAGGTGCGCTTGAATTTTAACTAGTAGGAGGTGGCATTATAGTAGGTTGTTGTGGCTGAGAAGGTGGCTACATGTAATTGGTTGTTTGGTTTGGCCATTGGGATGTATGCTGCTAGTTTCTTGGAGGTGGCTACCAATTCCCTTGGGATTTCTGCCATCGAGGTGGAGAGTTTTGGCTATTGGGTCAGGCATTTGGAGGGTTATTCCAAGGTTGTGGTGGATATCCTCCATAAGTGGATGGATATGGGGGTTTCCATTGGTTACCAAATGAATAAGAATTAAAATATGGACCAACAAAAGATAGTGGATC
The DNA here is from genome assembly GCA_007115665.2 of Sequoiadendron giganteum. Taxonomy (NCBI): domain Eukaryota; kingdom Viridiplantae; phylum Streptophyta; class Pinopsida; order Cupressales; family Cupressaceae; genus Sequoiadendron; species Sequoiadendron giganteum. Next base: position 306,804,000 of record CM021101.1, read on the forward strand.
TAGTGGCATGCCCTCTCTTGGGGCCTATGGCCTCCTTTGTGCAAAAAAGTAGACTTTATCTTCTTCGCCCTGGATTGGATTGAACTCAGGTGTCATCTTGCATCTATATTCCTTCTTCTTTTGGCTGCAATGAGGGCAATATTCTGCCAACATTGCCTCTACCTTCTCTTGTTTCTTCTTGACCTAAATTGAATCCAGCTGAGTAGCTAATTTTTTTATGATGTCTTTCTTGAACTCTACTAGTAAATGAGTAATCTCCATCCTTTAAACTCCACTGGTGGATGACTTACTCATGGGAGATTGGTAAGCTCTCCCCTTCTTTGAAGTTGCCCTAGAATAGTTCTGACATATCTTCTTGATGTCCTCCTAAGAAACTTGGGTGATATCTAATCCTCCCATCAGGTCCAAGGAATTTGTGCAACTATTATTAATTCCTCTCAAGAAAAGAAGATTTTGTGATTCTTCATTAAGTGTATGGTGTGGATATTTATGTAGGAAAAATAGAAACCTTGAAATATAATCTTCTAGGATCTCATCCACCTTTTGTTACATCCTAAAAATTTCACCTCCTCTCATGTCACTACCCTTGCAATATTCCTTGTATTTCTCAAGTAACTTAGTCTTCATGTCCACCCAAGTCTCCACAGTATCTTTGCCTGAGCTCATGAACCATCTAAATGCAACTTATTTCAAGGTGGCAAGGAATAGCTTAAGCTGATGGGCATCAGTGGTATAGTCATAACTCCTACAAAGTATATCAAACTCGAACAAGAATGTATCAAGATATTCTATGACAAGTCTATAGAACTTAGGAAGAACTAAAGCAGGGATATTTTTGAGGTTTTCTAATTCATTCTGATGAGAAATGGAGAAAGGAAAAGCTAGTTGGTTATGTTTGTTTCTATTTTCATCACCCATGCCTTCTTGATGAAGTTCCAAAGCAAGGGGGTTCTCAATCGGATTTTGATCTTCAGAGGAAGCTTTAGAACTAGTCAGATCTAGAAATGTATCAACAAAGAGGTGTGGCTCTTCTTGTTTTTTGTCTCTAGGTAGGTTCTGATACTCAATTATTTGGAATAGATCAGGATTGTTAGGAAGGAATATCCTACGAGCATCTCTTCTCCTTTCTTTATGCATATGGTATCAACTCACTATTAGCCAACTCACACAAAAAAATGGAAAAAGAATAGGGGGTTCATTACTTTCCTAGTGAAGGGTATACTAAGAAAAAATTCCAAGAACATTACAACAATAAAAAATATCAATGACTCCAAAGAACAACCTAGTTTGACACCATCCCTAGAAATGATGCAAAAAATGTCAGCCTCGTATAATAATTCAACAAATAAGCCCTTACAACTCTAATTCAGAGATTGGACATCAAACCTGAATAGCTATCTCAATCATCATGAAGGTGCATTTAACTTGTCAACCTAGGGACGGAAACTTGAAATGGATCAACATTGTAAGTGCACTAGGAATTGAAAGTAGCCACATTCATCCTACAACTAAGAAAGACATAATGTTGAAATTAAATTGATTGGAAGGAAATCACATAAGTACTAAGCATCAAATAGTAGGTATACTAAGCTGAAATGCATGACAAAAATGAAAATCTGAGTGAACAAACAAGAATCTACTATGCCTTCTTTGGTTGTAGGAACAATCACATAATGGAATTCTAGTGGTTGTAGGAACAATCAATGCTAGATTCTTAACTAATTACTAAACAAAAAATAATAACTAAGCTAAGGGATGGAATACTCACCAAGTGGTCCCCCTTGGATAAGTATTCCCTAAAACTAAGGTAAAATCAGATGCACAAACTTATAAATTCATTTCATTCATTAAAAAACATGAGTACAATCGAGCAACATGATTGTATTAATGAAAAAACTTAAGAGTGTGAGTACATCAGTATCCCTTATAACAACAACAACTACTACTACTAGCTCCTGAGAAGGATCATCTAGGTATTATTTAATGAAGCTACCCACTAAAACCTAGTAAGGTGGTCAATTCCAACAGATTGGAGGATGCCACATTAGGGAAAGCATAGAAAGTGAAGAGGTGGTTATGCATGCACAAAATCTTGTCAGACATGATTGCCTTAACATAGATCTGGCACAATAGTAACACCTATATTTTCTCAACAAGAAATTAATAGCATTTAAAAGGTGGTTACAACTTCGATTTGAATGAGGAATCTCCAACCACCGAGATTCTTCCCTCTATTAAATGACCACCTTATTGATTGATATGGTGAATGACCAACTATCGAAATATTTCTAAATTGCAGGCCTCTAGTTATATCGACATGACAATATTAGTACGCACAAAAACTACATATCTATAATTATCTTAAAGTAATAGTTAGTAATCACATGTAAAATTAACATAGATAGTTCATACAACATGTCAATGTCATTTAAAAGTTATGAAAATGAGCTTATGCCCAACATGCAAGGTTTTAAGGAAATATCCTAAAAAGATCAATATCTAAACATCAAAGTCTATGTCAACTACAACATATGGATAAGAAATTATATCAAAGTTGAACCATAAAATGGGCTCATCAAGGACCATAGAGGTTGGTATGAATAAATTCCAGCATTCTGATAGACGATTGTTCCTTTCCTTTATAACTACTTCTTGTTTTTTTTCCCAACTAACAACTTTTTCAAATAAAAATTGAAGGCTTTGTGATTCTAGGTAGATCTTTGATAGTCTCCTTTGAACTGATCCTAATTAGATTGTCAAAATTTACATGTCTCATCCTCCGGTTCCACAACCAACTTTCATTAATCTGTGAAATAAAACACTAACCATCACCACTCTTAATCTAATAGTTGTTTCCATGAGTTCTTCTTCCTGTTGTTACCATAGTTCTGAATCCTTTTCTGATCTCATAGATATTATCCTAAAACACAAGCTTAAATCCTTTACTACACATTTCTCCAACACTTAATATATTATGCCTTAAAACCTTAACATAATGGACATCATCAATACTATGTTTTCAATCAAAGATAATTGTTCCTTTACCAATAATATTAGCACCAAAATCATCTCCAAACATAACTATTCCTCCATCATACTTTTCAAGTTTAGTAAACTTACTCTTATCTCCAGTCGTATGATTTGAACACCTACTTTTAATTACCCAAAAGTCTTCATCCTGTCTAGCATGAAAAGAAGTCACAAGAGTACCTTCCATCTCATCCTTCTTGCTCTCCAGATTAGATTCCTTTACACATCTTCCATGGTTAGCAGCTACAACTTTACTTTCCACGACTAGAAATAAACATTCATCTTTATCCTCCTCAAAATCAAACTCATCATCATAAATTCCTTCATCTTCTTTGACATAATATAATTTCTTGAACTTCCTATCCTTCTTGTCTCTATGATTATTATTGTCTTTTTTCTTCTTGTTTGTAGCTCTATTTGGAAATCTTGAGGCATAATGACCAATATTTCCACAACTAAAACATTTAAAGGGAAACATACCTTTGTATTTACCAATACCTTTCTTCAATTTCCTTGTGAGGTTTGATTCCAACTCTTCTGAACCATCATCATTTGAGTCATCTCCTATCTTCATTTCTTTAAAGGTTTTTTTCAGATTTCTCTTATCTCTTACAATTTTTATCATCTCGAATTCAATCAAAATGCCAAATAGGTGCTCCTTAGTAAATGTCTTTGGATCATATGGCTCTTCAATAGCAAAGACCTTGTCACTATAATTCTCTAGTAGGGTCATCAAGATCTTCTCAATTATATCATCATCTGACATGGTCCCACCTTGATTCTTGATCCCATTTTCTACAAGTTCAACTCTCTGATAATATCTTGCAATATATTCACCCTCTTCCATTATCAAGTTCTCAAAAAATTTCTTAGCTATTAGCTTCCTTGACAATTTTACTCTATCATTTCCTTCATAAATATCTTTCAATTTTTCCCAGACTTCGTAAGCAGTGCCTAAAGAGATAACTTTTGTCCTTTTAGTTCTAGATAGAGCACTGAAGATATCATACCTTGACTTTTCAGTCTCCTCATAAGAAACAATCTCATTTGTAGAGGAAGGACTAGTGGATGGTGCAACATACTTTGTTTCCATAGCTTTCCAGGTCTTGAAACCAAGAGAAACCAAATAACCTCTCATCTACTATTTCCAATCACTGTAATCAACTCCATCAAAAATAGGGATTTTTAACTTGTGTGGCATCTGATCTACCTCAAGCAGTTAAGATTTTCACCAAGGAACCAGAGCTCTAATACCAATTGTTGAAATGCACAAGAAAACTGAGAGGGGGGGTGAATCAGTTGTACCAAATTACTTTACTTCAAACCTTAATCAATTCCACTTTAACTCAATCTGTTATAAAGTGTAAACATGAAATGAAAATAACAAAAAGAAAACGCTAGAGACACTAAATTTACGTGGAAAATCCAATGAGGGAAAAACCACGGTGAGGATTAGCTCACAATATAGTAATAATGCAATAATGGATATAAAGGCTCACTGCCAGAGGGATCACTACCCAGATACGAAGGATCACCACCTACAATAGGACTCACTGTCTAGAAGGAGGCTCACTGCCTACAAATAATGAAAAGATAAATAAAGATCCACCAAAAAAGGTTCCACACATTCACAAATTGATCAAAAGATTGCAAACACCATCAACTCACTTCTTTTAGGAATCTAACACATTAAAGTACTACTACCTTGATTTTCTCTTAAACAATCTTCTTTTCACACTTGTTCACACACTTCACTTGCTTGTTCTTCAATTCATAACATCTTGACTTGATTTTATACCATCTTCAACCCTATAAGCATTCTCCAAGGTTGGCTAAAAATTCTTCAATTTACAAATTTAAATTAGGACAACTACTCAACATTCCCATGGTGGATAAGAATGAGAGAGGGCCAATTACAAATTTAATTAGGACCTAAACAACATCTTGGATCAAACACACACTTCCTTAATTCGATGCAAAATCTTTATGTAACTTGTAGACACCAAGTCGGCCAAACCTAATGAAAAAACCAATGATCTTTGAACTATGTGAATCTCCATCAAGATGATCACATGTGGATCACTCAACATGATTCACCAAACATTTTAACATCTCTAAGAAACCTTCGGGTACATCTGCAATAACTACAACAATATTCATGCACAAAATTTTTGTCAACAGTCCAATCAGACCAGCCAACAACACATAAGAGCTCTGGAGCAAGTCTTCAAGAGTGCCAAAACACAAGCACATTTATCAGAACACAAAGAACATCAATATGAATCACTTCCTAGATCTGAAAGATCTGAAACAAACTACCAGAAGACAACAGAGCCAAAACATTTCTCCTAGTCCACAAATAAATATTTCTGTCAAACCAGTTCACATATCGATGAACATATCTTCCACTCTCCATTGATCTAGAAGAAAAAACTTAGGATATATTATCCATTGAGGCTCGTGCACAATACCAAAGATCCACACAAACATAGAGGAAATACAGAGCACAATACCAAAGCACACTTAGAACACACACTCAACACTGCCTTCATTATTTCTTAAATTTTCTCAAAAGCACTTTGGAAAACACAACTACAACTTCATAAATATAGCTCCATGTACTATAAGCACTTCTATAGTATCTCAAATATACAAGTACCATCTTCAATCAAATTGAACTATGTTGATATCAATGACAACATTAATGGCAACACCACCAAACACATCCATACTTGCAACAAAAAGTACTACAAGGAAGCGTTATGCTACTCAACCAAATCATAGAGGAGAGGAGTAGAAGGCTTACCACCTCCAATGAGAGCTCACTAGGTAATGGAGGAGAAAATGAGAGGACTCAAGCTTGTGTTGCAATGGTTCTGGTTCCACACTTTCTCTATAAAGTTGATAGAGTGCTGATATTGCTGCTATGGATCAAAAAAATATTGCTTGAGAGTGATGGAATGAATGCTTAGAGGCTTGGAAGATCTTGTGAAGAGATGAAATGAAGGTATGAACAGTGAATTTGAAGGAGAGAGTGAAGAAAAAAACCATATTTAGGTCAGTTGGTCGAAGGGGGCATTACAATTTGACTTCCAATGGGAGTGTAATGCCTCTGTAGGCTTCAAACACATGAATCTACCAGGGAAGTAAGCATGTCACATGGATGTATACACACCGCATGGGCATCCCCCAATAGTTATTCATTTACCGATGCACAAAATAGACACCAACTAGAATAAAGACAATGGGCTTATGTAGAATTTTTCCTTTAGATTTGGTTTTCTAAGGTGAGGATGTGTAAAAGGGGAATTCATGTAAGGGGTGCAAATTCACTCTTATACACCAAAATCTCCTAGAAATTATTATAGAATATAATACAAAGGTAAAGATACCTCCTCTAGAGAAAGAGAAGCCTCCTCCAATTTTTGTTCAAAAGTATCAATACTCATGTCAAACTACAAATAATTATCATGTAGAGAATGAACAAGAGGGTTAGAGTGTTCCCTCACAATAACTGAAGAAGGGCCATCTCCATCAAAGAGAAGATGAATGCAATCAATAATTTCTCCTAAATCTAAAATGTGAGACTCACAAAACAAACTAGCAATGTCTATTAGGTAATCATCCCAAGTATCCAGCTTTGGAACACAATATATGTCCTACTATACTAAAGCACAAGGAGCCAAAAAATAGAGTCATAAGCATCCTTAGGTACAACAATAGATGAAGGATACAAGATCTTAGTGCATGTCATTCAAATACACCTATCATCCCCAATTATGTCCTCAAAATATGATCAAGTAAGAACACTAGATGTTTCTACCAATGTTGGATTACAAGAGTCCTTAGCCTCAAGATGTTGACTCATAGATGAAGAAGATGAACCCTCTAAATATAGATTAAGAGCCATAGAAACTAAAGTATTAATAGTGATGAGCGATGAGGTTTCTCCTCCCTATCACTTAAAACTCTACATCACTGATTAATTTCTTCTTAATTGTTCCCAAGTAGTGATACTTGATGTGACTATTGATCCCATTGCCAAGAGTACATAGTTGAATCTCATGCCATCATCACTAAATTTTTCACATCACTATTATGTTTCAACTATTGGAAGGTGAATTAGTGACAAGCAATGTGAAGGTTGTGATGACCTTTCATTGTTGGGTCCTAAGATATCATGAGAACATTTGTAAAGGGATATGCAAAGTAGTAATGAGTGATGAGCCTTCGGGGAAAGAAAAAGGATGCATATCCCAGGTGGATATTCTAATCCAAGGGCTAAAAGTGCATCATGCATATTGTGTACATCATGGATAACATCTCTATGGGAAAGAAGAAGTAGCGATGAGTGATGGAAAAATTAGTATTTTCTTCCATTGCTTGGTCCTAATGCATCACAAATTCACTCTCATAGGTGAAACACAAAACAACAATGAGCAATGAAGTAGAGCGACAATAGTTTTAAAGAAACAACATGGAAATTTCTAAGGGAATCACTGGGTAGGGTTCCATCATTGATTAATGTGGACCACAAAAAGAAAGAAGTAAAGAACGAGGATAATGGAGAACCATTGATGTTGTTTTAAATCAAAATCGATCAATGGCTCAAAATCAAATGAAAATGGTTGATTGTTAGAAGCTCCTCACTTTTATCATGTGAGTAGTCTTTTGCCATTTATGGTGAATTTGATTGTTGTCAAACCATAAAAGAGGAAATTTATCCATATTTTCATCATTTGTGCCAAAATTTGAAGCAAAAAGAGAAGAAAGGAGTTTGGGTAAGTGAAATTTAGAAAGAAAAAAGTGAGAAGGGTTTCCTGGGTAAGTAAAAAAATCATACTCCTATAAGAATTTAATTAAAGTAAGACTAGTTGAAGAATTGGTGATCTAGATCAGAGATATTTGTGAGCTTAGGGTTATACTATCACGTATCCTAGTCTTTTGGAGGAATTCCTTAGGGTTTGGCCTTACCTAGTAGTGTGTAAGAGGATTTTCATTTGAATTCTCTAGTTAAAATTTCCCATAATTCTATGATCCAAATACCCTAGATTTACCCGGAATTGAAAGCCCTAGCTTTCTGTAGACAATTTTCCAAAATGAGCAATCCTAGTGAATCCTCAAAATCAAAAGCTAAGCCAAAATAGAAAAGGGATAAGGTTGCAAAACCAAAGTGCGAGGCTTTAGAAAAGGTAAAGAAATATAATGGTGAGAAGAGAGACATTGCTTGTTTCATGGAGGGAACGTCTCAAGAAAAATCTACATTAGGGAGGAAAATTGGAAAGAGACCTACCAGAGAGGGGGTCATGACTTGTCGGTTGATGGATTTAGTAGTTGGGATTGGTGAAGTTGCATTGCCACAATCTATATGGGAACTATTCTTGTATGCCTTTGATAGGAGATTTTCAAAACATCCATCTACACACCTATGAGAGTTTGAACTAGGGAAGCTTGTGGTTCTGAATGTGTTTGCGGAGGTTGATTTGATCTCAGAAATTTCCTGAAATTATAATCCACATGATAAGATCATTAAAAGTATAAATGGAGTCCCACTATTAGAAATTTTCGGAAGTTGAATAAAGGAGATATTTAAATTCAATCCTGCTTCCATCGTTAATATTGATTTCTTTGAATTTCTCTGAGAATATGAACAAAACCAATATGGATATAGGATACATGTGTTGCCTAGGAAAAAGATTCACAAGAGAGGGATGAAGGGTACATGGTTTGGGCCAAAGGATGTTGAGCCCTTTGAGTGTGATAAATTTTAAGACTACTTTAGGAACATGAACTATTATCTATGTCAAGTCTTGGGAAAAAAATTTGATTTGATAATTAAAATTTCCATGATGGTAATGATCATTGTTATATAGAATAAGAATTCAAATAGGGGATTTGATTATGCAACCTACCTTGTAAATGAGATACACAAGGAGTTGATGGAGTTGAATGATGGGAATCCCCATCTAAGCTTCAAGCACTAGTCTCTGTTGATGCAAGCAATCTTGTGGATGGGTCATGAGGCATGGAAGAAGTTTACGAGATTGAGATAATTTGATGAAGAAGGAAATGGATTTCCTATAAAAATGTGGACACACATATTGGATCAAAATTACCTCAATTCTAATTACTTGGCATTCTGTAATGGTTTCCAATATGGTGTGATCGAAATTTTGGGCATGAATCCTGTATATAGGATTTCTAGAGTTATCAAGGAGATCTTGATACCTAAGGATTTTAGTGAAGACACCAAGATTGATCATAATTGGGGTGACTAGTTTTTTCATTCTAATTACACATCTATCAGAGTCTATGGTGCAAGAGTTCCACCCCATTGTTTTCCCCTATATGTTTCTGACCACTTGAAATTTATGGAGATATTATGGAAGATAAATTCTATGGACAAGGAACACTTTAGAGATGCTAGAAAAACATCTATAATAGCTCCACAATGTTCTTTTGGTTACTTTATTGCTACTGCTAAAGAAGGATATGACAAGTTTGGTATCATGTTGACTAACCTCAAGATGCCAGCGGATGACTTAAGGTATTTTGACCTAGAGGGGTATGTAGACAAGGCAAGAAAGGAAAAAGGTAAATCTTTGTTTTCACATAATTTCCTTTATACAAATGATTTGATTAGAAACTTTCCTTTAGATTTTGTAGTAGTGACAAGAAAGAAATAATTTCAACACATTTATAGCCTTGAGGTGGAAATCATGAAGAAGAATACATTCTATATCAGCCCTTATGATGAGGTCAATGATCTCTATAAGAAGGCTATGCGTAATATAGAGGAGTATCAAAAATGGTGAATTCTTTAAAAAGGTTAAGAAAGTATAAATTCAAGCAATGGTGATTATTACGCAACAAGAAGAAAACATGAGAAGTCTTCTAGCTCAATCAGAGGCTCAAGGTACTAAATAAAAACTCTTGGAAATTGGTGAAGGGTCTATAACCAACCCATTGCTTGAGTATTCAATGACATAAAGAGAGGGAGAGGAATGATCTAACTAGCATAGGCTTAGTGAGTAGGATTAGGAATAGAGATTCCCCTCCCCTAAAATAAGATATGCTTTTGACCCTTACATTCTAAAGAGCAGAATTGTTAAATGGGAATATGATGAGGATGAAGATGATGATGTTACAGCAAAGGAATGTAAGGATTTCACTTCAGATGAATCTTTTATTAAAACCAAAGAATTTAAGAATTTTTTCATTCAAATAAAGAGTCAAGATTTAAAGAAACAAATCAAGGAGGTAAAAGATGGTGTGGACCCCTCATTGCAAGAAGAGGTGGAGAAAAAAGAAGAAGAGAAGACCATGAATGAAATTGCAACAATTACCTTAGTTGAAGCTAGGAAACTTGTTCAAGATAGTGGCATAATGTTATTTTTGGGGTCATATTTTACATCAGCCATTGCATTGGATGCGATACAAAAAGATCCTAGGACTCATTTATTAGAAGAACATTGAAAATAAGGTGTTTAGAATTGGTTTTAGTCCAAAATTGTATACCCCTGCAATTTTCTCAATGGAACCTAACACAGGGAAACATAAAGTTGTCAAGTCAGTGAAAGAATCTATCAGTGCTATTGTGATAAAGAGAGCTACATAAATGACACCCACCCAAGCTAGACAACTGACAGTCCATGCCAAAATTTTGAATACAAATACTACACCAATATCTCAGGAGAGAGATGATCAATTTTTGGATAGGTACAACACTCTCCTTGATGAATATAATAAGATGAATTCCCCTATTCCACAAGGAACCTCATCACATAGGGATTTTCCATGTCCATCTTCTTTTGAGCTTGAATCATCAAAAGACAGGGAAACTCTATCATTGAGAATTAGTAGGTTGAAAGAGGAAGTGAATATAGAAAAGGAAAATGTGAAGAGGGATAAAGAGGAGACATCAAGGATTACAAAGTGAATATTTGAGAGTGTCTTAGGGCATAAGGTCTCAAAGCTTGTGCATAAATTATAATTTTTTTGGCAAGTGTATAAGAGCATTAATGAAGCTCACAAAAGGTACACTCAAGTGCATAGCATTTTTCAAAGTGATTGGAGAAAGTAGAGTGCAAGAGTTTGTGCCCTCAAAGAGATGATGCCGAACATGAAGGATGATCTAGAGGCCCCTACAAATTTCTTAGAATTGATAAAGGTAGTTGATCTATCAGGGGAGATTTCAACATTCCATGGAAAATTGGGCATGCTACTAAAAAACAAGTTGAAGATGTTTAAAGATATGGAGGAGCATGGAATGCCTAAAATATTGAATGATGAAGGAGCATGGAGGATTTCAACACATGGAAGTATGAGTTCAAAGGTCTTCTCCCACACTTTAAATAAGTAATCAGCCTCGCTGATTATAGTATGTTGAATGTTGTTGATGATATGAATGGGATCAACATAAACATGGACACATTTGTTAAAGAGGCCAAAGTGTTGATTGATGCAAGATATAATCTACAAAATCCTAAAGTGAAAATATTACTGGATACTCAATGGCCCACTAAAAAGGAGTATAATATATGGCTTGGAAAATTTATAGATTAAGACTTAGACAAATTATCAATAGAATTATCTCCTCTCAGACTAAAACATGATGACATTAATGTTGATGTGGAAAGTGTAGTGAATTTTTCTCTCTTTATTTTTTTCATGCTTTGTGTCTTAGGATTTTGGAGCACATGAATGGAATTCTGCAATGACCCAATAATACCATTTGGAAGGTGGGACAAATCTTCATCAACAAATGCAAGTAGTTTTTGTCCCCCGTGAATTTTCCCTCCCTCGATAGAAAATGTAACTACATTGGAGAATATGTTTTGTAGTGGTCAAATTAAAATGTGACATGTGTGCATTATGGTCTAAAGATTGTTTTGTTCCTTCATTTTTATAAGAAGGATTTCAAGGCCAAATGTATAGGTTGTTGATCAATCTTTTGATTTTTTTTTTTTTTAAAGGAAAATATAGAAAATAGTCTATGGTTTTGTTTCAGGTTTTGAGTCTTTTGTTATGCAATTGTAATATTTGATAATAGTACTAGTATTTGAATAGGGAATATAGTACAAATTCAAAGCCATTTTTCTCCTGGTGTATTAATTATATGAGCTATTAATAAGAAAATCAAGGGTTATTTTGTTGATCTTCATTATGTTCTAATGAATGTATGGCTTTATCTTTGTTTTAATTCAAATAATTAATCAAATCACTTGGGTGAATAGATATGTTTATGCAATTTGAGTATTAGGATATGCTATGGAGTTCTAGTTTATGATATTAAGGTATAATATTTTAATGTAGTATTGTAGAAACTTTATGATTCCAAGTATTAAGTTGTTGTTTAGTTAGATTTATGTTGAGATTGACTCCCTACCCTAGGTTAAGGAACTGGTATGATTTTTGTGTTTTTGATACATTTTTCTTGATCATTCATTAGTAAATACATTTAAATTATTAAAATCTTTAAACTCTTGTTGATATGTATGTCAGAATGGAATACCTATGCTCTCTTTCTTCTAAAACAATTAATATGTAAATGATTGGCTAGATCTTTATGTTTATTAGATTGTCAAAGCATATGTATGTAGAGCTATCTTTTATTTACAATGTATGTGATTAATTGGAATAGAGGATAATAAAATATATTGTGGGATCACCCTCCTAAGTTTTGTAGAGCCCAAAGTGCAAGAGGAATGCCTTATAAGCTTTCACTTATTCATTGGCCAATACTTCATAGTTATTTACCATTGAGTTTTGAAAATTCATAGATAACTAGTGAAATGCACTTGGTTATTTAAAAACACCAAAATATTGGTGACTCTACTAGGGAAAAAGCTTATGCAAACTATCTAGTTCGAGATAAAATGTGTAGAGTCTTATATTTTGCAAATATGTGTTTATCCATGAAGAATTTTGTTGAAATATCCTACCATTTGTTAGAATGAGGTCCATCTGTCAAAGCTTCAAGAAAATTGTGTATTCATTTATAAAAAGCCCCTTGAGTTGTCCAAGTTCTCTCTCAACTATCTCTACATATGTGAAATCTTAAAAATATGTTCAATACTCATAAATATTTTCAATTCTCATCAAGTTGTAGGTGGCGACTCTGAGTCTCTATGCTAGTGCACAAGCATTCATTCTAAGAATGTGGAAAGAATAGAAGAGGAAGCAACATAGAAGAAATTGAGAGGAACCAAAAGCAACATGAAGAAACATCCTTAGAAGAAACTTGAGAAGGAGTTGCCTCGCAAGCCCAAGACGTCATGGAAGGAAAAAAATGGTCAAACAAGTTAGTATAGTAATCCTCTAGTACATGAAGCATATAATTCTGATAAAGTTGTTCAAGATGAAGAGGTGTATAAGGATGGCATGCCCCTTGACAAGGAAGAATTCCCTACCATAAGTTTTCTTGCTACTATTGCTAACCAGCCTACCCCTACTCTTGAAGTTTCAAAAGAGCCTTCCCATTGGTGGAATTTTTGGGAAAAACAATTTGATGCAAGTTGGTCAGTTAGAAAGGCTAATCCTGTGACTATTGTTTTCAATGAGCATAAGTTAAATCCAAGAGGATAGTCTAAGAATAAAACTCCTAAACCTCCCACACAAAAGGAAGTGGTTAACCTTACCAACTATACTCCTAAATTTTTTGAGGATGAGATTACCCTTGAAGATTCTGAAGAGGTGATAAATGATATCACATAGCTTCAAGAAGAGGCATTAAGAATTGCTAATTTGATAATGAAACAATGCAAGGAAAGAGAGTAGAAAATAATGGCTTCCATGATCCAAAGAGATCAGTTGATAAGGATAGTAGCATCTCTAAGAGAAATGGTGGATGAGGAACCATATCCTAAGGACGAAAATGAACCAGTTGTTAGAGAGATTATAGGTCAAGTTAATATAAATTCTCCTATTGGAACATATGCAAATAGTACTTACACTAGTTCCATTATAAAAACCAAAGCCTTAGACCCTTCTACTACTATACCAAAGTAAAAACCTATAAATATAGGGAAGAAACCTACAGATCAGTGTAAGCAAGTCATCCCAAAAGAAAACCTAGGTGTATCCATTATAGACACTCACACCAATAATGCTCAAAATAGTTTTATCCCCTAAAATGCACCCCTGACCCTGAAATCCTAAGGTTGCAATTATTCAATGAGAACTTGAAAAATAAATTGGATAAAATACAAATCGAAGCCGCAAATGCTGAGATACAAAAGAAAAATTATTTCCTCCAAACTTATATCTCAGATCTCCATCCTTCTAGTTTTGATTGCTCTATCCTTGTTTCCCAACCCCAAAATACTAATTCTAGTGGACATATTCTATGTAGAGATGGTGGTGGAGGATAGGGTGGAGGTGGAGGTGGAAATAGGATTAATCAATCCAGAAATCAGGATGTTGGTGGGAGAGGAGGTGAAGGAAATATTGAAAATAATGGAGGAAGATATGGAACTAATAACACACAATCTAGTGGCCAAGGTGGTGGTGAGCCTCATAATAATCAGAATGACCAATTTACAAGAAGGCCTATGCAGCTATAGACATGTAAAATTAACTTGACACCTATCAAACAACACTGAACATCATCAAATAGAAATGAACGACATCAAACAATACTAAACGATATTGAATAGCCTCAGGCAACATCAAATGATATGGAACATCATCTCACATCATCTCAGAATGACTCAGAATCATCCCGTAACACTTCAGAATGACTTAGAATCATCCCATAACACTTTGGAATGACTCAAAATCATCTTGTAACACTTCAGAATGATTTAGAATCATCCTATAACACTTTGGAATGACTCAAAATCATCCTGTAACACTTCAAAATGACTCAAAATCATCTTGTAACACTTCAGAATGACTCAGAATCATCTCGTAACACTTCATAATAAGTCAGAATCATCCCATAATGTCTCGGATAAACTCATAATCACCCCAAAACAGTTCGGAATCATCTCGTAACATCTCAGATCATCTCAAAATCACCCCGAAATAGTTCAAAATCATATCGCAACATTCCCGCATCAAACCACATCGCACCACATTGCATCACATCAAAAAAATAGAAAAAACCCTAATTCCTCTATTAATTGAATAATACATTATTTAATTAATTCACTTTTTCATCATTTCAAACAAATTTAATAAATTTCATTTATTTAATAAAGTCCTAAAAACCCTAATTCCTCTATTAATTAAATAAAACAACATTATTTAATTAATTCATGTTTCATCATTTCGACTAATTAAATAAACCTCATTTATTTAATAATGTCCTAATCCAACTTTATTTCGTCTTGATTAATTAAATAACACCAATTATTTAATTATGTCGCTAAATCACCTTATTCCCCTAAGTGGATTAAATTATTAAATAATAATTTAATTACAACACTTTCCCTCCAAAAAATTGAATTAAATCAAACTATTCAAATCGATTATCAAAAATCAAATCAAACTAATGCAACTTTGTTTGCAAAAGTCAAACTTGATTTGCACATTCAAATCTCAAAAAGGAATTTAATTAATTAAATCAATTAATTCATATTCCTCACCCACTTTCTGATTGAGCAAAATATGGTTGTTGACTAAGAAATCTAATTTGTTAACTAATCCTTGAGCAAAAAATTGTTGTCAAGATCATCCTTGAGAGAGAGCTTCATCCATTGTCTTCAATCAACCAAATACAACAAGCATTCATCCACACTTTGCACATGAAATTTGGAGGCTTCGCTATAATAAGAACAATCCAACATCAAGTGAATACACTCTACTATGGGATGGAAAAAGCTATATTTTGTTCTCATTTTGGTAATTAATAGATTCCTTATCATGTTTGCATTAGTATAGTTCAATTTCGTATGTGTAGATTTCCAGATTTTAGATTTTGAGCTTTTTGGCTTTAGATTATATTTCTTCATCAGATTTCTCTAATGTCCCTCTTGGATCATTGATCTAACATCCTCATTCCCCCTCACACATTCTAGAACGCTCGGTGGGGGTCTTGTTCCCTTGTCTAATCTTTGTTTGAGCCATTTTTGAAGTTGCAGGTCCCGAAAACACTTTTGGCATAGTTTTCATGTGCTCATTCTGAAGACCTGAGCATCTGTCTGGAAAGTTTGAGCATTTGTATGACAAGAAAACTATGCATTTTTCAGAAGAATGGCACATTTTTCATAAGAACTGTAGAATTTTCATGGGAATGGCGCATTTGTCTAAGACTAGTGCATTTGTAATTTCCTAAGTTAGCATATGTCTGATAGGGTTTTAAGCATTTGTTCTTAAAACTGTGCAATTGTCTGAAAGCAGTGCATTTGTCTTTTTTGTTTAGAGAATTTGTTCAGATAGAAAAATGCACCAATCCTACACTCTTGCAATAGGTTTTCACTAATAGGTGTTTTTTTTTTTACGTGTAGGCAATAATTGACAGGTTTGATGCAGGATTCCAACAACTCTAACATGTTTATTGTAGGGAAGACGATCGGTCCTAGTTGTTGAAATTACTTTTTTTTTTAACTTAAGAATTTTCACTTTGGTGCTCTAAAATGAACAACAACAAACTCACATTTTGATTTTGGTGTTGATAAAAAAGAACAAATCTCAAGCTTTTTTAACTTAGGAATTTTCAATTTGGTGCTCTAAAATGATCAAAACAAACTCGCATTTGATTTTGGTGTTGATAAAAATGAACAAATTTTAAGCTTTTTAACTTAGGAACTTCCATTTGGTGCTCGTAAAAGGAAAAAAAATACTTCAATTTTGGGCTCTAAAAATGAACACATTTAATGTTTTCATAAGTAGGAACCTTTAATTTTGGTGCATAAAAAAGAGTGAAATCGTTTTCATTTTGTTGATGCACGCACATTTTTTTTCATTTGTTGACCAAGATAAGACAAGGATTGTCTTTCTTAGAAACACCTCATGTGGAGCTCATAAAAATAAACAAATACTTCTTTTTGATTTATCACCATTACTATCTTAATTGATTGATGTCTTGAACACTTCATATTGGTGTAAATAAAAAAATAACTTTTATTTTGCTTTAAAACATTTTTTTGGGGATAACATCGTTTGAGGTGTTTAAAAAAAATCAAATTGCAATGAAGTGTTTTTTGTGCATATATTGATTGGAAAATCTAAAACTATTTTATCTTCTCCCCTCACACCTTCTAGCAATCTTGGGTGAGAGAAAGATAATTTTTGAGTATTGAACTTTATTTTTAAGTTTACCTTAAAGAGGGGGCTTGCCTTGAGATACATCCTATGCTAGAGAACTCATTGCAAGGTCTCGAAGCACATTTACTGGTGGGCTATATTAAAGGTTGAGAACTCATAAGAAATTAGCGTCAAGCCATGCTGACAATAGACTACACCTAATCCCATACCTTAAGTGGAATGGGAATGGTTAAAGAGCCTTAAGTGGCCAGCGGGCAAGTGTCAGATTTTCACATTCACAGTTACCACCAAGCACCAAATTGTTTTAGTAACCACCCTATTGTCCAAAAACATTCTCTGAAAGTGGTGCATCAAAATTTAATTCTGATAAGTTACTTGCCATGTCCGACTATAGGCCCACGCCATAAGTTGCATGTAAAATCATCTCTTCAGAGCATGAGGAAGTCCTACCTAAGAGAATGGTGTCCATCCCCTAGGGTTGTAATTGCTAGTTTATGTTAAAATTGGCCCATTACATTAAAAAAAAAATTGACATCAAATTATGTGTTTGAGCTAAAGAAAAATAATACATTCAAAACAAACATTGAACAAGATGGTTAAACCACAAACCCTTTGAGATATATTTTCTTAACATTGCACTTTATTTTTCAAATTTACCTTAAAGAGGGGGCTTTCCTTGAGATACATCCCACACTGGAGAACTCATTGTAAGGTATTGAAGCATGTTTATTGGCAGGCTATATTAAAGGTTGTTTAATTGTAAGAAAGTAGCTTCAAGTCATGCTAACAAGGGACTGCACCTAATCCCATACCTTAAGTGGAATGAGAATGGTTAAAGAGCCTTAAGTGGTTAGTGGGTGAGTGTCAGATTTTTGCGTTCATAGTTATCACTAAGAACCAAATTGTTTTAGAAGCTACCATATTATCCAAAAACATTCTCTGAAAGTGGTGCATCAGATTTTACTTCTGAGAAGTTACTTTCCATGTCTGACTACAAGCCTATGCCATAAATTGCATGTAAAATAATCTCTTTGGAGCATGAGGCAGACCTACCTAAGAGAATGGTTTTTATCCCCTAGGGTTGTAATTGCTAGTTTATGTTAAACTTGGCCCATTACATTCAAAAAAATTTGACATCAAATTCCAGGTTTTATTTAAATAAAAATAACACATTCAAAACAAACATTGAACAAGATGGTTAAACCATAAACCCTTTGATTTAGTGCATGCTTCTAAGAGAAGCCTTATGTTTGCACCCCTTTGAAAGGATCTTTCCTTAAAGGTTTCCAAACATTTTGGCTTTGATTTCAGGGTACATTAATCAAAGTAAACATTTGGGAACTATGGCTTGGGTGTTGTGATTTCACAACCTAAGTTATAGACATGAAGGTCACATAAGTCCATGCTTGTATAGTTAGTCCAAGTGTTGTCTTATCACTTGCCATATTTTAAACATAGAGAAAAAGTGGAAAGAGAGTTTTCACAAGATCATTTTTCAAACCAAAAAAATTGGAAAGACAAAAGGTCATATAGTCCTACATCCATTATTTCCATCCTACCTATTTGAAATCAAAATCAAACAAACCATTAAGGTCATTCCTCCACTCAGACATCCATGATATTAGCACTTACTTGGGACTCGCAGATAGTACAAGTAGACTTTCCTACAACATATCCATTGGACAAGGAAGTGGAATATATACTTTAGTTCTTCAACATTTTATTTTCCGAGAAGTAGTGTCATCCCAAAACAACACTCAAACCCTAGGGTCTTGAGATTAACAACAACCACACCATAGCACCACCAACTTTATGAGCATTTAGTGACCGACTACCCTAGTTCAACAACCAGATCTTTTAGCACCAATTATTCAACCTAGTCTCACATTTATCGAAGGTGTAAAAACAAACATCATAAGCAAATTGAGAGCCTTCATTTTTCAAAAAAATGGAACACCTCACCAATTTCTCATTGCATCAATTGTCCTAAACGAAGAGGGAGAAAAAAGAAAACATAGTAGCCATAAGACCCATATTACTACCTCCCATGTGGCAATAAATATCCAATTCATGATCTCATGCAAGGTCAAGATCCCTAAGGTAAAGTCCATAGGTCATTTCATACTTAGGCATCTGAGTCCAAAAGGCTCTCAAGAAACACCTCTCAGTGCTACATAAAAATAGAAACAAATTGGTAGAAAACTTCTACAAACGAGCTTCTAGAAACAATCTAAACTTGTATTCCTTCTACTATTGTCGGAATCCAGGTCTATTCCAATAGTTCCAATATCTTACATAATCTGTAGGACAACATCAGGTCTTTAGAATTTGAGTCAACTAGAGAGTACACCACTCTCCCTCAAGAGACCCAAGTTGTTTATGACAACCACGAGATCACAACATAGGAAGAAAATGGAAGCAAGCAAGAACAACACCACAAATGGCAAAATTGGCCCATGAGGATATAAACCAAGTGACCTCTTGAAAGGGTATTGAGTATCAAAATTTCCCCAAAACATGTTGATATATTACCCAAATTACTCTTATCAAGGTTCACAATATCAAATATGGCAACAACATCAAGGGTTTCAAAATCCCCATCAAGGAATAAGTCCAGAACATCAAAATGCCCTAGATAAAATTGAGAGAGATCTTGAGGAAATTAAACAAAATAAAAATCTAACATATCGTCGATGCCATGTGAAAATTCAAGACATTACATATCCATAACAAATGAGCATCATTCCACAAGCACCTCAAAAACACCTCCAATATCAACAATATCAAGGTGTTCCTCAAATGCAATATCATGGTGTACCTCAAGTGCAATATCAAGATGTACCTCAACCATGGTATCAAGAAGTTCTACAACACCAAGGTGTACCTCAAGTACAATATTAAAATATACCCCAAATACAAAATCAAAGAGTTCCACAAAATCAAGAGAAAAAAAATCAAGAAAATCCATCGAGGAAAGATTACCAACCAGGAAGTAGATTCACCCCTTTGGGAGAGAATTTAGAGGTAATCATGCATGAACTAGTACAATAGGAACTTATCAAAATCAGTGATAGTCCAACTTATGGTGAACCAAGCTTTAAAGTCCCTTGGTATAGCTAGTACGAATGATGTGAGTTCCACAAAATCAAGGGTCACCCAGCGAATAGATGTGCTACACTCAAGAACCTCATCCAAGACCTCATTGATCAGGGAGAAATAACTATTAAAAATGACGTTCAAGGGCCATCTACCAATAAGAACAATGATAATGTCTCAACCTAAATTTTTTAAAGAAACAATCAAGAGCTATCCACCACCAATCATATTGATAATGTTTCTACATCATCCAATGAGCAAGAGGACAAACATTAAGAATTTATTCCCAAGCATGATAAAAATCAAGCACCAAAGTCTAGCAATGACCCAGTCCAAGATATATTGGTACCATACAACCTCATGGTAGTACATATTGATGATCAAGAGACTCTTGATCCAACACTTATATCTAATGCAGAAGATTTAAGCTAAGAGTCATTACCCATATTTCCAAAATTTGAGGAAATCCAAGGATCCTTTACAAGAAATCCCTTCTTTGAAATTGATCCATGTCAAAGATGATACCACACAATTTTGAGATCAAGAATCCCTACAATCAAAATATTATAATGACTTGGTAGATATCTTCTAATACATCCCATTTTTTCCAAAAGAAGAAGAAATTAATATGCCAAACACACATACATATACCCATGAGATGCTTACTCATAATGGGCATGTAGATGATCTTCATCTAAAACAAGAGTCCCATACTCTTGATATCATTACCAAAGAACAAGAGTCTCTTATTCTTAACATCTGTACACAAGATCAAGACATAGCAGAAGATAGAGGCATATCAAAAAGGGATCATAAAGAAGACTTATACATATGTTGTGAATTAGAAACATCCTATGGAGACATATCAAAAATGGATCAAAAAGAGGACTTATACATAAGTTATGAATCAAAAATATCTTGTATAAAAATATCAGAAAGGGATCATAAAGAAGACTTATATGTAAGTTTTGAATCATAAATATCATATAGAGACATATCAAAAATGAATCATGAGGAATTTTTTACATGGATAGTAAATCAAAAACACCTCTTGAAGAAGCATTAAAATCTACTATTTTACAAGATTAGGATGAAGATATCAATCAAGAAGGTATCCCACATCTAAAGGATCCTATCAGTAAGGAAGCTAACATATTTAAAGATCCACATCAGAGCAAAGAAAGACTAGCACCTTGTTTCCAAGGTGAGACATATCCCATTGCAAATAAACTCTCTCAACAGATTCAATATCAAGATAGAATATTAGGCCTACATGAACAAGGCATCCTACAACTAGAGTAGATTATGAGAAATCCTAAGCATCGAGGTCTTGATTATCCAACAACTAAGGGAGATAAACATATCAAGGATACCTCCACAACATTGGGGGAAAATTTACCTAATGCAAGCATCAACATAAAGAGCACAAAGGTTCCTTATGATAAAATTTCTACCAACATTACAACTAGCCATGTCATGAATCATCATCCACATATATTTCCATCCTCTGATTGGAACCAACAACAAGATAAAAAGCTATATAAAAGAAAGGAACAAGTCATTGAATCAAAATAATCATCAAAACAAAATGGACGAGAAAAATTCAAATGGATACAAAAGAAAAAGCAAGAAAATCATCCCTATCAAACTCCATTAGTCAAAGAAACTATGGGGCAAAATCAAAAAGGGAAATTCATCCAACAAAGATGTCCAACAATACAAAAGAAAGCTTCAAAAGCAACTTACAAAGTATATATAGATGTTGGTCCCAATCGAATCTCCATATCCACCCATCATTGCTCATTATCCCAATTTTGGAGAGTTAAAGGTTCCAAACTATCAACCAATCCATCTAAATATCATATCGCTCAACACATTTTACCATCTATGATATCAAAATCTCACATTGATCATGTGTTGGCAGCAACTCTTTATCATAAGGATTCTAAGGGCACTCTTTTGCAATATGTGCAACAAGATAAGGTTAACTCTGGTATCAACAAGGAAGATAAAAATTTCTAGGGGCTACATTCAAGCACCCGTATCCTAGCAAAACAACTCCTCTAAGGAGGATATCATTGGCATGTCATGAAAACAACTACATCAGCACCACCAGGTGGTCCAACATGAGCAAAAAATTTGTCACCATGATGAAAACCTAGTAAATAGGCATCTTGTGTGACATCAAAAATCAATAAATAAAAAATCAAGAAAATCAAGAAAAATTGTCCTCCATTGAAAACCACTATGGCGGCGCTTTGGACAAGAACCATGATGAAAAATTGGAAAACATGCATCATGTGTAAGAATCAAGAATCTATGTGCACCATTTTAGGAGGAGGCATCTCAGCCTATCCATAATGAACCCAAGCCATTGTTTCCAAAATCCAACTTATCTTGATCTTAACAAATGTTTGATATATATTTTACATGTGCTTATGGAAAACATCTTGACATGGTTCATTGTCATTGATCCTATCCTATCCAAGATTATCTAAGCCATGAGGCATTTTCCAAAGGGAATACTCTATCCAAACATGTTATCCTATCACATGATAATCCATCACCTACATTGCTAAACACTAGGGGAAAATGCTTGCATCTTGCTTCAATAAAATAAAATAAAAAAATAAATTTTGATCTATGTCTTCTAACTCACAATGTGATGTAGGGATTTTCCCAACAACAAGGTGAACTACCAACGCAATACCAAGGTAACCTTCAAAGATGGCGACAACATGGAGTATTCCATCACTCAAAAATTCTAAGATATCAACAATTTTCTTGAACCCCATAGCTAGTTGAAGTAAGATTTTTCACAACATATCCTCTAGAAAAACAAAGTGAGGTACCAATCCAAGTTTTCAAAATCTTACCCCCCAAGCAAAAGGGTAAAAATCCAAAAAAATATGGAAAACATCAAAAACAAAACAACATCGTTGGGTTATTCCTTCACTCAAATAGTCTAAGATATCAACATTTATTTGAACCTCATAGCTAGTTCAAGTGAATTTCCCACAACATAGAAACACGATGTCATCCATGTTATCGATGATGTTTAACCAAAAATAGTTCATGCTTTGAGTCAAACGGTCAAACTATGTGATCTCTATGTGTACAATGTAGGCAAGGATTTTTAAAGCCTCCAAGGCCTTAGGTCAATCCCATTAGGTTTTCATCAGGCTTTATTCCAACTTATTCAATAACACAAAATCCAAACAAATTCAAAATTTCAAAATCCAAAAACATTCACAAAACAAAAGAAACCGATAATCAGATCAAATAGATCCCAAAGTCATTTCTCCCTCAGCTATAGTGGTTTGAGGACAAACTTCAATAATTTTAACCCACAATGTTATGGTTTCATTCTCAACATGTCAAACAACACAAAATGATACAAAATATGATGACAACAAGAAAATGCTAGCAGCGTATAAATGAAACAAAGGAAAATGCAAGATCATGACACCAATGGAAAATTTAACTACAAAAAAAATGAAAACCACCTACACCATTGCAAACATCATGAAATTCTACCCCATTTTTAAAAAAAGCACTAAAAAATACTTCCGTATGACCAAGATATGGTCGTTTGAAGATAGGGTAAAATTACAAGTCATAGAGAAAACAAATGTGAGATTTTAAGACAAGTGCATGAAACAAATGCAAGATTTTAAGACAAGTGTGTGAAACAAATGTGAGATTTTAGGACAACTGCTTAAAACAAAAGTGCAAATTTAGAACAATTGCACAATTTTCAAACAACTGCACAGTTCCTAAACAAATGCTATATCAAACATGATTGTTCAAACAATGAAGTCTCTAAAGTGAAGAAAAGTAACATCATCAATTCTATCCATCATCACATTTTCTACTAACTAACAAACATAATCATATTTCTTCCAATTAACATCATCAATTCTATCCATCATCATATTTTCTACTAACTAACAAAAATCTTCATATTTCTTCTAATTAACATCATTTTTCTATCTATCATCATAATTCTTCTAATTAACATTCATTTATCAACATCCATAAACAAAAAATGAGAAAAAGTATGATTCCTACATCTACATCATATCCATATCATAAACATATAAGGAGGCTAAAATGAAGAAGGAATATATTATATATATCAAATCATCAAAAATGAATATTCCATAAGTACATCCACAGTGCCATAAGTGTGATAGGAAATTATAAAATCATAACATATATATGAGGTCTCGACTAGACCAATGAATATATATAAGACACATGTTTATAGAATTCCTATGCACCATGAAACAACATGAAGATCAGGTCCCAAAAAATGGCAAGACCCCAAAATGCAATCCCACTACATCAAGAAAGTCCCACTCCAATGCGTCGAACTAGGAAATAGTTTCAAATAGGTGACGAGAATGTCTCTCTCTTGTCATGAGTGGTCAGAGATTCACTTGTAAGTGACATAAATCAAGATGTTAGGGTTTCATGATAAACAAGTGAAGAAATATAAAATGACACATACTAGATGGAAAACAGACACAAGCTAGGGTTTACAACACAAGCATGGCGACAAAAGGATGCTTAAACAGAAAATGAACATAAGTTAGGTTTTGACTCTAAAACAAGCGAAGCAACATAAAATGACACTTGTTAGGTAAAAAATGATAGTTCAGATGGTAAACAGACATTAGACAAGGTTTTATAATGCAAACATGATGAAGAATGACATTCAAGATGGAAAACAGACACATACTAGGGTTTGGACAAAGCTAAGAGAAAATGACAAACAAAGACTCAATCACCAGATTCCAGGACAAATTCTCAACTGGAGATAAAAAAATGTGGCAGTTCTGAACAAATGAACAATTTTAGGACAAGTGCACAAGATTTTGGGCACAATTTTCGGACAAATACATAGTTTTAGGACAAGTGCGCAGTTTTAGAACAACTGCACAATTTCTAGACAACTGCACAGTTCTTGAACAAATTCTCAGAACACAAGTGTCAATCTTGGACAAATGCACCAATCTTAGAAAAATGCACCAATATTGGACAAAAACACTAAAATCACCTGACAAAGGCACCAAAACTGAGACAAATATGCCAAAACCTCAAAAATAGTGCATTTGTCTTACAGGACTTCGCACATGCAAAACGAGAATGAAAACAAGATGAAAGCAAAGGGTGAAAAGGTACATACCAGGGCATCGACGTATGAAGGTCATCTATACTCTTGAACAAGCTTCAAACGATGTGGGGCAACCTCAAATCTTGACATTCTCCCTCAACAACTGACAAAATGCAGAGTCCACAGACAAAAATTAGCAAACGGAACAAAGAACAAATCATCCAATTTGAAGACAATTTGCCTATATAATGCCTCAAGCAAACCCTAATTTCATCTAGGAAACCCTAATTATACTTAGGAAATATTCCTACTTAGAAATTAGAAGCTCTAAACAAGAAATGATGCACATTAACATAGAATATTCCATCTGAAAACATCAAAACAACTAATAAAATACTGTCAAGAGCCTGACCTCAAAACTTGAAATTTTTGGTCAACCTCTCGAGGGGGCAACATAGAGTCTTGCAATCATTCCACTAAACACTGGGGAATAGTGGGGCATAATTTTTTTCAAAAACTTAATCATAAAAATAGAATCTTTGGAGCAAAGCAACCAGTACTTTGTATCAAAGAGGGGCAAAATGTAGACATGTAAAATTGACTTGACACTTATCAAACAACGCTAAACATCATCAAACAACAATGAATGATATCAAACAACACTAAATGACATTGAACAACCTCAAACAATGTCAAACGATATGGAGCATCATCTCACATCATCTCATAATGACTCAGAATCATCCTGTAACACTTCAGAATGTCTCAAAATCATCCCATAACACTTCAGAATGACTTAGAATCATCTCATAACACTTCAGAATGACTCAAAGTCATCCTGTAACACTTTTGAATGACTCAGAATCATCCCATAACACTATAGAATGACTCAGAATCATCCCATAACACTTCAGAATGACTCAGAATCACCCTGTAACACTTCATAATAACTCAAAATCATCCCATAATGTCTTGGATCAACTCAAAATCACTCCAAAAAAATTCAGAATCATCCTGTAACCTCTCAAATCATCTTGAAATCACCCCGAAATAGTTCAGAATCATACCGCAACATTCCCGCATCACACCACATGGCACCACATTACATCACATCAAAAACCCTAATTCCTCTATTAATTGAATAATACATTATTTTATTAATTCACTTTTTCATCATTTCGGATAAATTTAATAATTTTTTTTTATTTACTAAAGTCCTAAAAACCCTAATTCCTTTATTAATTAAATAAAACAAGATTATTTAATTAATTCACGTTTCATCATTTTGACTAATTAAATAAATCTCCTTTATTTAATAAAGTCTCAATCCCACCTTATTTCCTCCTGATTAATTAAATAATGCCAATTATTTAATTACGTCGCTAAATCACCTTATTCCCCTAAGTGGATTAAATTATTAAATAATAATTTAATTACAACACTTTCCCTCCAAAAATTTGATTTAAATCAAACTATTCAAATCAATTATCAAAAATCAAATCAAACTAATGCAACTTTGTTTGCAAAAGTAAAACTTGATTTGCACATTCAAACCCAAAAAAGGAATTAATTAATTAAATCAATTAATTCATATTCCTCACCCACTTTCTGATTGAGAAAATTACGATTGCTGACTAAGCAATATAATTTGTTAACTAATCCATATTTTTTGTTAGCTAATCAATCTATTCAGTTAACTAAAACATCACATTCCTAACTAGGTCATCACAAAGTTGACTGATCAATCTATTTAGTTAACTGATCAATCAAAGTCTTGACTAGCCAATCTATTTCCCAATCACATAAATTGTGGAATCAACTTTGTACAATTATCTCATGTCTAAATCCTCTCAACACACTTCGACCGTTGATTTGGATTTTCTTCAAAACAATCTTGATAGTCCATTTCAAATATCATTTTCTATATAACAAACCCCTTTCCTCACAAATAAGGATCAAAGAATTCATATACATTGAGCAACGAAGTGGTGTCAAGATCATCCATTGTCTTCGATCAACCAAACACAACAAGCATTCATCCACACTTTGCACATGAACTTTGGAGGCTTCACTGTGATAAGAACAATCCAACATCAAGCAAATAAACTCCACTACAGGATGGTAAATGCTATATTTTTTTCTCATTTTGGTAATTAGTAGATTCCTTATCATGTTTGCATTAGTATAGTTCAATTTTGTATGTGTAGATTTCCATATTTTAGATTTTGAGCTTTTTGGTTATAGACTATATTTCTTCATCAGATTGCTCTAATGTCCCTCTTGGATCAATGATCTAATATCCTTATTCCCCCTCACACAACAGCTAAACAGATATAGCCAACTATTCTTTGATGGGATTTTTGGTTGTCCAAACCCTATTCCTAATGATATCAATACTTTATTAGTTAGATTCTCTGGTAATTATTCCATCAGTGGAGAAGATCATTTGAATTCTTTTTATAATATGATGGATTATTTTGAGGTTAATGCTAAATGATGAAATTATTTATGCAATCATTGATTGAGGATGCTAGGGAATGGTATAGAGGTCTACCTATAGGAAGCATTGGATCATGGGAGGAATTTAAAAGGTTGTTCAAGGAGCAATATGGAGATAAAACTAATTCAAGGTTCATGTTGAATTAATTTTACAAAATCTCCAAAGGGTCAAATGAAATGGTTTCTAATTTCAATGCTAGATTTTAGAAGGCAATGAATAGGTTTCCCCATAATCTAAAACCAAATGATGATAAAATATTGGTCACTTATTGTAATGATTTTGATGCTAAAATTAACTATCATTTGAGAGATAAGAACCCTTAAAACTTGAGGGATTCCTTCAAGACTGCACAAAATATTGAAAGCAATAGGAGAGCATCAGGCAAGGTGGGTAGGAGGGATTATGTAAAAATCCTAAAGAATCCTAAGCATGAAAAAGGACCTACAAATAAGGGCTCTTCTATTGAAGATAAATTTGCAAAAGTTTTGAATTCTATGGATCTAGTCAACAATAGATTCGATCAGCATGAAAAGGGGCTTAGAAATGAGAAGCCTCCAAGACTCCAAGATTATCTTTATAAAACTAATTGGAAAAATGGAAAGACAATCCACAATAATTAGAAAAATATACAAGATCAGGTCACACCTCATCCTTTACAAAATAATTCTACAAATTTTGTTGATTAGGCTCCTTGGTGTATGATTTGTCAATTGCCTCACTCTTTTCATGAATGTGTAGTTGTAAAATTAGTGGAAATTGAGCAAGGTAAACCAAAAGATTGTGATCATTATCATGATGATAATGTTGAAGTTAATGTGATAATGAGCAAGTATAATTATACTAGTAAGTATTGCTTATTCAATGAGGAGTCTCATGAAGTTGATGTGGGTGGTCAAAGTCAAAGAGCCAATGCATATCACCAACAGGTTCTCTCTGATAAAGGGAGTGACAATGATCATGATGTGTGGATGTTGGAAATAACTAAGGATGATGTGTCCTTAAGAAGACCCTCAGATGAGGAAATTTCAAAGTTTATAGTTGCCTTGGTAGAACATGCAAGAGGCTCTTACCACTTGAGAAATATAATGGTAGGTGGAGATTAGGACACAGATGGTAGTCTCTTCATCAAGGAGCAAAGTGCAAAAAAAAAAAGAATTAAAGGTTGAGAACAAAGTGGATGAAGCTAAAGCCAAGGAAGGAAAGGGGGACAAAATTTGTGTAAAGAAGACTAAAAAACTAAAGGTTAATGAGAATTCATATCTCCTACTATGAAAGTAAAGACGCAAAAGAATAATTATGAGCTTGAGAAGAAGGAAGTTAAAGCTAAAGATGAATTGAAAAGTGAACAATAGAAGGAGAACAAAACTGAACATGGTATGGCACCGATTGATCTACCTAAATATAATCCTATTGATATATTTCAGTTACTTTCACAAGTAAAGGTTTCTATCCCCTTGCTTGAAATGATGAGGATTGAGGGGCATAAACAAAAGGTAGTATCCCTTATCAGTGGTGCTACTATGACTTGTAATGAGGCAGTGGTCTCTACTCTTCCCAATGATAGTGGAAATTAATTGAAAGAAAAGGAAGTTGAGGGAGTAATTACTAAAATACCTCAAATCTACCTAGGAAATACAATAACTACCTATCCTGGTAATATAGACCCATTTTTTGTAACTTTAATTGTTGATGGAAAGTTCTTGAAGAATTGTATGATAGATTTAGTAACCTCTTCCAACATTATGCCAATTGAAATTATGAAGGAGATGGGATTGAAGATAGATAGCACCCATGACAAGTGTTATGCTATGGATTCTAGAGAAGTCATAGTAATTGGGGTGATCAAGGAACTCCGGTACAAGTTAGCCACATTTCTAGAAAAGGAATTCAAAATGAGTGTAACAGTGATACACATTCCACCAAATTATGGAATGTTGCTATCAAGAAGATGGAGTGCCTCCATGGGGGATAGTATGTAGTGTGATATGT
This sequence comes from Sequoiadendron giganteum, assembly GCA_007115665.2. NCBI lineage: Eukaryota > Viridiplantae > Streptophyta > Pinopsida > Cupressales > Cupressaceae > Sequoiadendron > Sequoiadendron giganteum. The sequence continues at coordinate 306,833,945 of CM021101.1, forward strand.
CCTTTGCTACTTTCCCAATTGATGGTAAAGACATCAAATTGATTAGGGAATCAAGAGTCCCACATATGATTGAGCTTGCTCCTGAAGATGATAGAATTCACTTTGTTGACACTAGCATTTATAATTTTAGGATAGAAGAAATACCAAGAGAAAATGGAAATCACCCTACACTTCTTGAAAGAGAGATGATAAAATTTTCTAATAATGATGATCTTTGGACCATGTATTTTGATGGTGCATGATCCAAGGAAGAATAAAGTGTAGGGATAATATTGGTTTTGTTAAAAACCAAGATTAGACATGCAAACCAAAAGGCCTTCCATAGAAGAGAAAAATAATAAAAAAGAAGAGATTTGCATGAAGATGTGAAAATTGATATATTCAAGAATGAAGATATTACAAGAGATGATTTTATTTATAAAAGAAATGACATGCAACCCTAATGTTGACCTCAAAGGAAACCCTAGTGTGCACAGTTAATAATTAATCAATTATTAATGTGCTTAATTTTAGCTTAAGTACCTAAAGGAATAAGTGACTTAATTAATTAACCAATATGATATAATTAATTAAGTGCAATAACTTATTACTCTAACACCCCCCCTTAAAATGAACTTAGGAAGAAGCTAAAACACTAGAAAAATATGCATGAAAGAAAATATGGGTCTCGATAACTAGGCCTGATCAGGTACCCATTTACAAATGCAAGAATGAGGTAGAGAAGGAAAACCCAGTGGGACAGAACCCCCCTACAATGAGATGACATGCTGCAAAGAAGCACTGGAAGAACACTGTAGAGTAACACTGGACCCAAAATTTGGCAAGCAAGGAAAGATACTTTTGTCTACTACTGAAACCGGATGAGAGTCACTGATTGACTCAAGGAATCATGAAAAAGGCAACAATAGACCCGATGCCTTAGAACACTCAAAAAATTCAAACGGGAACAACCCTGGAATCTATGAAGCAACAATCAATTATTGAATGAATATGATACTAAAATGAAGTACAAAGATGAAGGTGCACTCTCCCAACTGCCAAAACATCCAAGCAATCTCCAAAACACCCATCGGTCCAAATCTAGATTAATGATAAACCTGGGAAAGATACAAAAAAAAGTGCATGGAAAACAACATAGAGCTCCTCAATACCTTTCCAACGCCGCAAAGATACTGAAAATCGAAGATCGTGGAAAAATGTTATGAGCTCGGAAGCATAAAATAAACATCTGACTTCAAACAACAATAAATGTAGCTAAAAAGAAAAACACTAAAAAATAAACTGCACCACAGGAAAGTCTTGGAACTAGCTTTCTGACGATATATCGTTTGCCCGATTTTGATATCGTATGCCCAAGTTATGCCAAAAAGAAAAAAATTACTCCTTTAAGGCAAATCAGGGTTAGGAGGGGGCAAAGAGGGCCATACGGCTGATGACATCATGCTGATGTCAACACTTCACTACAAAAAAATTGACGGCCATCTAGCCATTGTTGCAAAAATTCGCTCCTCCTACAAAAAAAATTTGGGACCTTGTCACCCATGTGACTGGCGGTGGGTGCTGGGAGTCTGGCTGGGGGCTGGGCACATAGCGCCCAGTCTCCCATATGATCGGAGCCAGTACAGACTGGGCCTGCAAGGCTAGAAGCTAGTCGGCGGTGCTGTGGCTAGGCGCCACCTGGTGGTGGTAGATCGGCGGCCACCTGGTGGCCGCCCAAGGGAGGTGACCATGTAAACCGGGAGCGTTGACCCGATTTCCAAAAAACTCATGTTTTTTATTTTTTTTTATATTTTTTTCAAAAATCGTGTCTCAGAGTGCATGCTGGGGAGGCCGTACGACCTCCATAGCAAAAGATTTTTGCCTCAGAAACCAACTTTGCCAAAATCAACAAAATGAAGGGCGATTAAACTGCACCACAAGAAAGTCTCAGAACCAGCTTTCCGACGATATCTCATTTGCCCGATTTTGATATCGTATGCCCAAGTTATGCCAAAAAGAAAAAAATTGCTCCTTTAAGGCAAATCAAGGTTAGGAGGGGGCAAAGAGGGCTGTATGGCCGATGACATCATGTTGATGTTAGCACTTCACTGCAAAAAATTTGACGGCCATCTAGCCATCGCCGCAAAAATTCGCTCCTCCTACAAAAACAATCTGGGACCTTATCACCCATGTGACCGGTGGTGGGTGTTGGGAGTCTGGTCGGGGGCTGGGCAGATAGTGCCCAGTCTCCCATATGACCAGGACCAGTGCAGACTGGGCCCGCAGGGCTGGAAGCTAGTTGGCAGTGCTGTGGCTGGGCGGCGCCTGGTGTCCGCCCAATGGCGGTGACCATGTAAATTGGAAGCGTTGACCCGATTTCCAAAAAACTTATGTTTTTGATTTTTTTTTGTATTTTTTTCTAAAATCGTGTCTCGGAGTGCATGCTGGGGAGGCCGTACGACCTCCATGGCAAAAGATTTTTGCCTCAGAAACTAACTTTGCCAAAATCGACAAAATGAAGGGCGATCTTAGGGTTTTGGGGCACTGCAAATGTGATGGTGGTGTCTGTTTTGCTCCAAGATGCTCTGAGAAATCAGCTACCTCCAAAGCTTACAAAAAACACCATACTTGAAACCCTCATAGATTTGGCAAATGATGACCAAAATCTGCAAAATAAAAGTGAATCCTGACTTTTTCCAATGCTCTGAATCCAATGGTGAAGCCCAATCTGATCCAAGACGCCGCATAAATGAACTCAAGGCATAAAATCCTCAAGGTACCCCGAACAAACTCTGGAAAGATTTTCTCCAGAATTTGAGAAGGGGTTGCATGTCAAGGCTCTGATACCATGTTAAAAACCAAGATCTGACATGCAAACCAAAAGGCCTTCCGGATAAGAGAAAAACAATAAAAAAGCAGAGCTTTGCATGAAGATGTGCAATTTGATATATTCAGGAATTAAGATATTATAAGAGATGATTTTCTTTATAAAAGCAATGGTATGCAACCCTAATGTTGACCTAAAAGGAAACCCTAGTGTGCACAGTTAATAATTAATCAGTTATTAATGTGCCTAAGTTTAGCTTAAGTACCTAAAGGAATAAGTGACTTAATTAATTAACCAGTATGATATAATTAATTAAGTATAATAGCTTATTACTCTAACAGGTTTCACCTAGTAGAAGGACATTCAATTTTTCTTTCTTTGTCATTTGTTTGTACAAAAAATGTGGCAGAGTAATAGGCTTTGTTGTTGGGGTTGAGATTGGTAGAAAAACATGGGATAAAAAAGTTGAAAGTAATTAGTTATTCAAAATCGGTGATATCCCAAGTTAGGTCTATATTTGCATAAAAAAATAAGAGGTTGAAGCAATACAAGAATGTCATTTGGGATTCCATAGAAAAATTTGATGCTTTTAGAATTGTCTAGATAGAAAGAGGCTAGAAGTGAGTGAAATATTTACTAGAAAATATTTCACTTAGGCCTAATGATATAACTTTTTTCTATATCTCCAAAGTGGAGGTACAAAAAATACCTTCAATCCCTAATAAAATACAAAACTAGCAAGTCTTTGATGATGATGAAGAAATCTTAAGGATTTTGAAGTGTGTGGACTAGTATGAAGGTCAAGAGATTGATTTTAGAGCTTTTATTGAAACAGTGGATGGAAAGGTTATAGTCTTTGGTAATGAAGTCATTCAACTAAAGACCAATCAGATCCCTAAAGGTCTTTTGGCCCTATAGAGAGTATTTTATATTCAAGATAAAAGCAATGCTAAGACATTTGTAACTCATCATAAATATTTAGAAGAAGCAAATTTAGGGACTGAAAATGCTCTTAAGAAGGTTTATGTGCACAAGAAAACAAAGCCCAAGATCAAAGCAATGTTGATTCCTTTGTTGAGAAAGTATAGGAATGTCTTTGCTTGTTCCTATGATGACTTGAAGGCACACAGGGAGGAATTATTTTAGCATGAAATTCCCTTAAAAGGAGATGCAAAGCCTTTTAGAGAAAAGAAAAGGCCTATTAATCCCACCTTAGCACCGAAGATGCAAGAAGAACTAGTGAAGGTAAGGGATTCTAGCATAATTAAGCCTATTAGGCACTTATCTTGGGTGTCTAATCTAGTGCCAATCAGAAAAAATAATGGCGACATCAGACTATGTGTTGATTTTAGAAATATCAATGTGTCATCACTAAAGGATAATTATCCATTTCCCAACATGGAATCTATGTTGTAGAAGGTGACTAGTTGTGAGCTCTTGTCAATGATGGATTTTTTTTCTGGTTACAATCAGGTTAAAGTGAATGAGTCTAAGCAGTATAAGACTAAATTTACTATTCCACATGGCACTTATGTTTATGTTAGAATGCCATTTGGATTAACTAATGTAGGTGCAACTTATTAGAGGGATTTGGATGTAGTATTTTTTGATTTTATTAATTTATTTTTGGCAATCTACCAAGATGATTTAATTGCATAATCCAAGAAAGAATAATATCCTTGTATGCACTTGGAGAAAATTTTCATCAGGACCCTTGAATATGGAATCTCACTTAACCTAAAGAAATTTTCCTTTGGGGTCATTGAGGGAAAGTTATTGGGACACATTTTGTCAAAGGAAGGAGTGAGAGTTCACCATGAGAGGGTAGCTACCATTGATAGAATTCCATAGCCAAAGAATGTTAAAGGAATTTAATCATTCTTTAGGAAAATTAACATTTTGAGGAGGTTTGTCACCAACTTTGCAGAAATCATTCATCGCATATCAAAAATGTTGAAGAAGGGTGAGAAAGTGGAGTGGACTAGAGAGAAAAGCAAATATTTTCAAGGAATTAAACAAGAAATCAAGGAGGCCCCAATATTAAGGACCCCTAATTTTTCCAAGCCAATATAAATCTTCTCCTTTACATATTTCCACACTATTGATGTAGTTTTGTTATAGAAGAACCAAGAAGGTTTTGAGCAACCCATTAAATTTTTTAGTACGTCTCTTTAAGCTATAGAGTTGAAGTATGACTTGATAGCAATCCTATGGATTGGTCAAAGCTATTAAAAATTTCACAACCTATCTTGTAAGAGCTACAATTGTTGTATATGTTCCTAGTATTCTTGTTAAGGAAATCTTCATCCAATAGGAATTCATGAGTAGAAGATGTAGATGGATAAATAGGATACATGAATTCATCATTATCATCTAGATCAACAAGTTGGTAAGAGGCCAATGATTAGCCAAGCTAATGGATGAAACAAATTTGGATGCCAACCAAGTAAATCAACATGATTATTTTGATATATCGTGTGTTTTTGATATGAAAGAATTTGATTGGTACAAAAATGTTGTCTACTACTCACAAATGATGCAATGCATTGAAGGGCTGACAAAAAATGAAAAAAAGACTCTCAAGCTACAAACAATCAAATATGTAATCATCAATGGTGAACTATGCTGGAGAAATCTAGATAGTGTCATGTTGAAATGCGTTGACCATGCCAAAGCTTTGGAGCTGCTAACTGAAATGCATAGTGGAGTGTGTGGAGGACACTATATGGAAAAGACCACCTCTCACAAGGTATTAAGAGTTGGGTTTTTGTGGCCAACGGTCTTCAAGGATGCATATAGGTTTGTGAGAACATGCGATACATGTTAGAGGTTCTATGGGAAGCTCAAATTTTCAAGTAGCTTTCTTCTTAGATGAGTTGTAGTCAAGACACCATTTCAATAGTGGGGTATTGATTTTATTGGAGAAATCTTAGATAAGTCTAGTGGAGGTCACTCTTGGATCCTTGTTTCCATGGATTACTTTACCAAATAGGTGGAAGAAATTCCAAAAAAGAGAGCAACAAATAAGGTGGTCATTGATATCTTGATGGACAACATATTAACCAAGTTTGGAGTGCTTGAGAAAATTATTTCAAAAAATACGATGTGCTTTAGGTCAAAATAATTTACAAATTTCTATTCCAAGCATGGGATTCAAAAATCCTACTCTTCACCTTATCACCCATAGGGAAATTGTCAAGAAGAATCAAGTAATAAGAGCTTGATGAAAATCATTAAGAGAATCATTAAGAAGAACAAGATATCTTGGGACTCCAAGTTGAAATTAGCTTTATGGGCGGATAGGGTAATATTCAAGAAAGCAACTAGATATTCTTCATTTGACTTGGTTTATGGCATTGTAGCAAGATTACCCTAGAATAATGTTATGAAAATGAACAAGTTTATCCAAGACTATAATGAATATGTGTATGATGAGATGCAACAAAAAATTAATGCTTTGATGGAGGTGGATGAATTGAGAAGAGATGCTCAAAATAAAAATGCCAAGCTGCGATTGTAGGTCAAGAACTTGTATGACAAAACAACATCTCCAAGAAATTTTGAAGTAGGAAAAATGGTGTTAATGTGGAATGTCAGGTTTGAGTATAAGGGAAAACATGTGAAGTTTGATGCACTATGGTTAGGTCCTTATCTGATCAGAAACACCCATAGTGAGGACTCCAAATTTTTGTAGGATCTGAATGGTGAACTTCTTGAACTTCCAATACATGGATAGTTCTCGAAGCCATATTTCTCTTGAAATATGTTATTCTTCATGTACATTATAAATTTTGTATATTCTATATATAGGTTTGGTATTTTTTGGTTGGGTCTAGTTTGGTTTGACTACCTTGTCTGGATAGTTTCCTATTTTTTCTTCTTTGTATTGGTATACTCTTCTAGGAGATGTCTAAGATCTCACCATTCCTGCTGAGAGGCATGCATCTCCAACTAGAGCCACTGATGGAACCCTAAGAAAAAAATCATGTTCCATTGCCTTGAAACTATATTTGGTTGTCTCACAGGTCTTGTTCTTTCCCAATAGTTAGGTTTTATGTCCCAAGGGTTTAAGGTTTGTCAATCCTTAATATTTTTTAAAAAAATTTGGTCCTTTTCCCTTTCATTCTATTATCTCATTGACCTATTGTGGTTGGTTTCTAATCATTTAAAAATAACTTGAGCCTTTAGCATTCATGTGTTGACTGGTCCCTTATATCTAGGGTTACCATCCCACTAAGTGTATTGAAACATTTTTCTCATTCTTACCCCATGGTGTTATTTCCCTAGGTTGAGATTGCCAATTATTTTTCATTTATCCTAAGTTTACCTGTGTCTTGGGTTTGTTTTATGTAGTTGGTATTCTCTTTCCTTAGTGTGTCCCCCTTTCAAAATAAATTTTGAGCATGTCCAGAATGTATGCACTAACTCATTTGATTGCAAAATCCAACAAAAATTTCCGACCAAAGCTATATAATCAGATGTATCGTTGGGTACTTGTGCAAAATTTTCATTTTTAAAAATTTTTATCCCCAACGTTCGTTGGAATTTCGACGAACCTTATTTTTTGTCGAAGTTTCTTCGAAGATTTTTTGTCAAAATTTTGATGAACTTGCAAAGTTAAATTGTGGCCAACATAAATAAAAATGAGCTCGACTATTTATTGTGACAGTGTTTTGCTCGACGATTTTCTTGGGAAAAATCAGAAAAAACTCAAGAAGATATCACTAGGTTGAGGGTAGTCATTGTCTTTTTCCATAATTCATTTGTGAAGTCAGATTTGTACTTCTAGGTTTGAAAATCATATTTTAAAGTAACATCTCATCAAATTTCATTTTTAGTCTTGTAAATTTTCAGAATTTCATTTCCAGATTTTAGACCTGACTTCACAAATTCTTTATAAGGGAATTGTTTATAATTGATGGAAAATTCTTGATGGATTTGGACAAAGATTATATTTGCAAGGTTTCAATTTTAACCCTAATGATCAATTTTCAATAGATTTGGGAGCCATAACTAGATAATATCGAAGGAATAGGGATAGCTATAGAGTGAAATAGTTGTCAAGATTCAGGCCTAGATGGTTGAACAAAGAATTGGGAATGTTTGATAGTGGATAGTTAGAACCATTTAGCTATGATATTTTTGAAGAATACTTCATAAAGATGTTTTTTTCCCTTTGCCAAGTTTCATAAATAGATTTTAGACCTTAGATGCTAGTGTCTTATAAAAGAAGTTATGGTATATCTGTTACCTGAAGTTCTTGAATTCATCTTGACTCTATACAAATGTATCTATTTTTTATTTGAACAAGAAAGAAAGAAAGGAACCAATTTGTAAATATTGTGAGATATTTAGAGCAACAAACTAAAAAAAGAAAAAATGAAGGTCAAGGCCTCTCTATTTTTCTTAGTTCACTTAAACTTTTTAGATGCTGCCAAACATCTAGCAAGCTATAACTATCATGTAGATTATATGATTTCTATTTGTTTTGTACTTTGGAACAATTTACAAGATGAAATTGTCTCCTCATGTAGAAGTATAAGCTGCCAAATTCCTTCAGAAGTTGGTATAGGAATCAAAAGATGAACCTATCAATTTGGAAACCAATTTTTTTGTGGTAAGAAGAGTTGATTTTGACATGAATGGCATGCTTTAACAAATTTATTAAGTAATACAATTTATTTAGTTATTTGAAAATTTGGGGATTTGTGTGTAGATATGCCACCATATGAAATTGAGTGGAAAAGAGCAATCCTTACCTTATCAAGTAATATCCAAGTAAGATGTTATAAAAAATAACTTGTGCTTTTAGTGAAGTTGGTCAACCTACTCATGCTTTTCTATGCTTAATTTTTTCCTTTTGGATTGAGCTACTTATGATAATTTTTTAACTTTCCTTGCAACCTATGTATTACCCTCTCAAGTTTTTAACTAGTTAAAAGCAATCTCTTATAAAGGATATAAAATTCCTTAGTACTTTAGAGTGTCCTTTATGTTAAGGGAGGCATCTAACTATTGTTTATATAATTCAAAATTATTTGAGATTAAGCATATTTAATCTCTATGTGGTAGATTCAGACTCTAAAAGAAAGTATTTGACCTTATTAGGAAAAATAAAGCAAAAGACATAAAAGTGCATCACATCTCTATTGAAAGTGATCCCATATCCTTTGTGATACCTTCCCTCTAGCAACTTGACTATCCTTTGTATTTTAGGTTATGCATGAGTTTATCCATTTGATTTCAATGGCCTTGCATAACACTTGAAGAAATTAATTGTGGTAGCTCCTTGAGATATTGTCCATGCAATCCTTAATACACTTGTAGGTTGTCCTCTTTTGAAACTTTGTGAGATGGAAATATTTATTAGTTTACCATATTGCTATGAAGAAAATGAACCCTTGACAAGATCTATGATGTTTTAAAAGCCCTCTTCACTACTCAGTTACTTTTCTTTATGTATCTTTTAAAGTTTGTCATACTACCCTATCACTGTTATTATTAATTTCAATGCCCCCTTCATGGTTATGACATGGACTAATCATTGTTTATTTGAATAGTCATGACTATGATCTCTTGGGAATCTATAGTAAAGTGTCATGCCTTTATTTGAAGTCCATTTCCTTAAATATTTTCTCTTTGCTCATTTCTCCTTACCTCTATAGCATCCCTATATTGCATATACATAATAATAACAATTATGGTGATAACTAGTGGACATGGGTATAACATCAAGCATCATAAAAATGCAGTTTATATCTGCATACATAATACCCCGAGATACTAATATTGTAGCACTAGTCAAAGAATCACCATCAAACTATATTTGTTGATCAAATACAATGAAAAATAAAATATATTAAAATATAAAACATTGATCTTTTCTATCTACTCCACTGTAAATAATAAAGACTTCCAACACTCAAATTGGAAGGAAATTTCTACAGTCTTTATTATATACAGTGGAGTAGATAGAAAAGATCACAATTTTATATTTTACTATATTTTATTTTGTAGATAGCATTGGATAGTAAACTAGCCAATACACTGTCAAACATAATGATTGGACCCTATGAATATATAGGTTATCGATATTTAATCAATTCACATGAAAAATCATACTGACCAATAGTATCAATGAAACTTTGATACTGTATAACAATGACTAGTCTCAATTTGATGACATTTCAAGACCAATGCATGAATATCATTTGGGCCTCATGGCATTGAACATTGTTTTCATTCATCCATGATATAATGTTCTTATAGGAAGTACAATACTAGTATGATTGAATGTATCAGAGCAAATAGGACTTAGAGATGATAAAAAGAGAACAAAAATATTGTAGTGTAACCTTATTATTATATAAATAAACAAAAAAATAGTAAGAGTAGGAAACCCAAATATCATGTTCATTGTCTATATGAATATGTGTGGAATAGAGTGATCCCTTATCAATTTCAATTGCTGATAAGGTTACAGTTTATTCTTATTCTCCTTTGCATAGTATAAGCTCTAACCAATTTTTAATAGTTAGCTTAAAAGTCAAGATAGTATTCCATACCAATTCTATGTCAATAGGAGGGAGGAAGTTGTATATGGATTCTAGAATAAAAATTGTAACCAAAGACATGAATTACATGGATGGAAGAAAATTCAATACAAATGGCAATAGATTTGACATATAAAACCAAAGGATGGCCTTATGATATTTTGAAGCACTATTGTAATGGTGAAGTCAATTTAGATAGAGGCTTGCTTCATAAGTAGATGGAAGTGTACGAGACATTTGAAGTTGCTTGTGAGAACAAGATTTAGCTTAACCTACAAAACTAGGAAAATGAAGTGTTTTCCTTAGAAAACAATTTTTTCGAGAGTGTGGAAGTGAAGGTCTATACAGGATTGTTTGTATGTATTGTATTCAACATAAATATGTTAGGATCAGTCTCAACAATCATTTTAGTCTTTCAAAATGATATCATCCTTATTCAGCCATACACTATTTTTTGTCAGATGGATGTAATCATTAAGGAAGACCCTTTCATTATTCCCTTAATGGATTGAAATTTCAAGGAGGCCATCTAATGGTGTTGCCTATTGATATCCAAAGCAGGGATGTGAATAAGATTGATGACTATGCACACAATATTGTAGATAAAATTCATAGATCTTTTAACTTTATCAAGGCATATAATAGTGTGAACCCCAATCCTATTCCTGCATAGACATGACAAAAAAACACATTAGTTAGTTAATATGCAAGATAAAACAAGGATTCCCCATGAAATCCATTTACAATGCTCAAAATAAGAAAAACAAGAACAAAACATGAGAAAATAAAGCAATCCTAATTAAGTAAGAAAACTCTTGATCCCATGGGGGAATTGGTGCCAATTGGTGTGTCGAAATTGGCCCTTTCCCAACTCCTTTGTAAGCTTTGTGATAATTTGTGGATGATTGAATCTCCTTGATGAGATTTTGGCATAACCTAGCTATGAAATTATGAAAGTGATGAACACTTGATGTGAAATGGACAAACTAGCTCTCAATGTGGAGAGTAACTTTTCTAAAATGGTGGATGAGGATGAAGTTGAGTATAATAAGTTTACTCAGATTATGGATGATAAAATGAGAGGAAGAGTCTCTCATTTATAGATTTACAAATTGGAAGAATGAGTGAAATTGAGAAATGTGGGATCATTCAACACCCAATGGCCAAGTGCCACTTGTCAAGATATGAATTGTTTAAGGTTGTGCACATTTTGGCCAAAGTGCCAATAAATGTCATTAGGTGGAATTTTAATTTGAGAAAATGACATGTGAGAGGGAAAGAGACATGAAATAAATGCCACTTGGCTCAATGCATAAGGACATGTAAGAGGAGTGAATGCCTTGTTGGATGTACAAATCCACTTGGATTTTGAATTCAAATTTGAAGGAATATTCCTCCTTTATTCCATGTTGAGAGAAAATAGGAAATTAAATAAATCAAAGTAATTGATTTATTTTGCAAGTCGCATTCTCTAGAGGATTTTAGTGATTGAGATTAAATTAATCAAGATTTGATCAATTTAATGAAGGATTAGATGATTTGACAATTTTTGATTCAAATTTATGAGTTGATTTAAATCAGAATTGAGAGGAAAGTGATTAATTAAATAAATATTTTTGATTTATTTAACTAAAGGGGATAATGTTAGATTAAGTCAAATAAGGTTTAATTTATTTAATTTAATGAGAAGAATTTAGGGATTTATCAAATAAAATGTATTATTTAATTAAAAGGGGATTTTAGGGTTAATTAAATTAAATTGATTAATTTAATCAATAGAGAAGAAAGACTTAATTAAATAAATAATGGTTTATCTAATTAAGAGACAAAAGATGATGATAAGCTGAGAGTGTGATTCAGGAAGAAATGTTGTTAGTAATCAGGATCAAGTGTGCCAGATCGAATTGTATATTTTCCATGTTTACATTTTGCCCCTCTTTGAAGCAATGCACTTGTTGTATTGGTTCAAAGAATAAACTGATGTGATCAGAGTTAAAAATTTCTCGATTTTTTGAAATGCCCCACTATTGCCCCAATGGAAGGATTATGTTGGTATATTTCCCCCTCAAGAGATCGAACGATTTTTTTTATTTTTGGATGATCTCACAAAAAAAGAGGATAGGGTGCCCGACAGGTCCAAAAAAATGCCCCAAGATGCCAAAAAAGATGTGAAATGATCCTCGCTTGGACAAAAATAGGATTGGAGGACCAAAACCCTAACTAGATGGCCATATTAGGTCAAAAAACCTTAATTTGCAGGCTTAAATAGACCTTGAGGGGTCACTTTCAATACATTTGCACCTTTAGGCTTTATATTTTTTTTTGCATTTTGAGCTCTGATCCTTGATTGATATGGTGGAACAACAACTTCCTAGACATGTTTCAGAGAGAGTACGAGTGCACCAGTGGCCAGTCAGTGCAAGACTCGTTGTATGTACCCCCATCCTGAATTTTGATTTCTCATTTTTCATTCAATAAATAGGGTAAAAAAATTTAAAAGATTAGTCGAGCGGCACCACATGATCCTAAACTAAGCCTCATATGCAAATAGTGCTGCACAGTGCAGTTAGGAGATTAGGGTTCTAGTGGTCAAACTTGGTCGCATGTGAAAATAGCGGCGTATGATGCAGTTAGGGATTTAGATTTGTCAAAGTCTGCTGCACGATGTAGTTTAGAATTTTTCAAACAGTGCCACACTTGCTATTTCAAATGTGAAAATTTGACGCGAGAGGTAGATTTTTTTTACAACACTTGACATGGTGATTTCCCTTATGTAGGAGGAGCTTGATATGCTTCATTCTAGGGAGCACATATGGCCGGTGCTTCATAGATTGTAGGGTATGCATGTGTACCTTCAGGAGCAACTTGGTATTCTTGGCCTCTGGTATGTTGTGTACATCCCTCCTATTTAGACACACTTGGGTATGATGACCACTTTGGATGAGCGATGGCACAATGAGACTTCATCATTCCATATTCCTATCGACAAGGCTACCATCACTCTTGAGGATGTCTGGTGTATTCTTCGATTGCCCATTCATGGAGCTAGAGTGATTTACGATCTAGAGGAGGGTAGGGATGCTTGCTTTGATGTTATGGGTGTTAATGAGCTCATCCTTTCTGATGGATAGATTGATTTGGAGTGATATCGGGGTAGAGCATCCACCTACAGGTTGATCATTGCAACCATCATTTCTAGTCTTGTGGCACCCGATCGGTGGGGCTGATACTTTAGTCTAGGCTAGGGACTGGCATGGCAGCAGATGTGTGTCCGTCGAGAGTGATTTTCTTGGGTGCCAATGATGTTGGCCTCCTTATACAGGGATTTACATGAGTTTGCATATATGGGCAGTCGGGCCCTCAGGGCCAAAGTTACTTTGTTACACATCTAGGCATGGCAGCAAATTCTGATGCTTCGTCTAGATGTCACACCAATTGTTCTTGATATTGATGACCCTATTGTCTGGCGGTATGGCAGGGCACAGATCCATTTTACTCACACTGGTATAGGTGGCCTTGCCTATTGGCGATGAGTTCTTGATGAGATGAGGGAGTTTGTTTGGAGACCTTGGATGGGCATAGGCCCATGGTATGATGATGCAAAGCAACTATTCTTCACCTGATAGGACAGATGGATGCAGGGTCAGGAGCATACCATGATAGAATGGTATCTCCCCAATAAGGTGGTTCATTAGTTTGGCAAGATTCAAGACAAACCAGACAATCAATATGTGGCAATGTTTGCTCATACTATGAGAGAGACAACATGGGGCCAACCCATCCCGACAGCTGAGGCAATGTCCTCATTCAAGTAGCTTGTGGCTAGGTCGTGGCCGTGTGATCAAGGGCCGACAAATTCAGGAGTGACCCAAGCGTATAGAGCTTGGTTTAGGCCTCCCTTGAGATTTACAGTTCTAGGCACGGTACTACCATGGCAGAGACCTAGAGGCAGATCAGTTGATAGGGGTAGAGGCCAGGGAGGCAAAGGTGGTAGAGATGGGGATAGGGACAGAGGAGGAGGTGGACCACCTCCTCATCAGACACCTCCCACAGATCCGACACAATAGCCACCTCAACGAGTAGGGGTATAGGATGGCCAGCCCAGAGAATGGGACAGGGTAGTCCCACAGCAGCAGCCAATGATGTAGCTAGATCATAGAGATGTATTGATCCAACAGTTGTAGGGTCAGATTCAGGTATTGACTACAAAGAGGGATTAGGCTCAATAGTAGGTTGTGATAGTTACTGCTGAGAAGGACCAGGCTTGATCCGAGAAGGATTAGAAGATTGATCGGTGGAGGAAGATGGAGAGTATGGCCTCATCATCTCAGGGCCATTCAGTCTCTCTACGAGAATACAAAGAGGTAGGTAGAGAGGCTGAATATTATTAGCAACACTATAGATAGGCAATGCCAGTAGCAGGCCAGGTGCCAGAATTTTCTCAACAAACAAGGATGAGGCTACCAAAGGACCATGGTGAGAGGTAGGTGGGAGAGGGTAGTAGCCAGTAGGGCTAGCCCTTTGATCATAGACAATTTCTATTTTTGATTCACAGACCTCAATTATTGCCCCTATTGTATTATAAATTTCAGTGCACACTTGATCCGATTTTGTACCATGACAGTATATTTTTGATGATATATATGAGATGGTTCACCTTTATGATATGTCTTGCAATGTATGATATGTAGATGTATTGCTATGAGATGTTTATGAAATAATTTTTATACTCATGTGATATGATGTATTCTTCTATATGATGAATGTATTGATATACAAATGACATTTGTTATGTCAAATGATTAATGATGGTAATGGATGCTACTTATTTCTATTAAGTCCCTAATGATTCATGCATGATGAATGTGATGAAATTATTTCTTAGGGTACTTAGAATAACAAATCTATATTATTCCTCATAACTTAAGATGATGATAATGTGGTATGATCTATATGATTTGATATGCACTTATGCTGATGATGTGGTGGATGCAGGATGAATGCATTGGCAATGATCTGATTGACTATCATGATACCATGTTAGTATGGAAAGAAGATAAAAGAACCTAGAGATCCCACAGGTCATTTAGAATTATCTAACTACATTATGTTTGATAACACACATAGGTACAATTCATCGAGGTATAAAGAACCCAAATGGTGTGGTACCTAGTGTGATGGAATTTGTCTCGACAATCAGATATGAGTATTATTATTCACACTTAGCATATAAAAGTTCATTCAGGATGTAGTTTAGACATTCTAAACATCTCAGGCCAAAACATAGAAAAGCAGGCTTTCCTATGTGGTCAACAAGATATCTAAAACATCCTCTCCACCTTCTAAATAAAGTATGCATGACTAAGTTATTTTACAAGTGTATCCCACAAGTGTAGTAGATAAAAGAGATAATGATCATTGCCCCATTACTTTCTCTCTAAACTTGTTTTGTTTATGCATCATCGAGAAGTCCTCAGAATGAGCACAAAATAAGATAAGTCAAAAAGACCAAATAAATTAAACAAACAAGCTAATGTTCTTCATACTACTAGCCAAGACTAAACTACTATGAGATACCTAATGCTTATGTCCATTGTGGGAAAAATACATCCTAAGAAATTTTGTGATCAGGGTTTTGATGAGATTGATTGCATGATAAGCTATTGATACTCCAAGTTGATCAACTTGCTTGCTTACTGACCTAGAATTGAGACTTTGACAATTAGGTGTTCACTTTTGAACCTATTAGACTTGCTTTTGACTAACTTACCAAAGGATGAAAGCGACGATTCTTTATTATGAATGATGATTATTACTGGTCAAACCGAGATGAGATAGATGCACCATTTTGGGTTTTCTGAATGTTTTGAGGTTGTTTTTGGTATTTTGGGATGTTTTAAAAATGTTTTTGGTATTTTCAAGATTTAAGATGCAAAGAATGACTTAAAGACATATCCTAGGGGTCTTGGGAGCTGATCCATAGATTAGCCTTTCATACGTTATACACGCAGAGACCATGTAGTTAAACTGACGACAAACTTGACTCAATGATGAGAACAATTGGGCAAATGGATTGCCAAATTATTGTGACAGACACCTAAGGACTGACCTAAAGTGTCTTAGGGGATGATCAAAGATCAACCTTGTCTATGTTCAAGCTTAGAGATGACGTAGTTCGACGATGACTCTGCTTTTTGATTTTTTGGATTTTGATATGATTTGGATGTTTTTTGGATTTTTGGAATTTTTGATGTTTCGGATTTTCTGATGAGTTTTCTAAATGTTATGTATTTTTTGATGTTTTGGGAAGATCACAAAAATATACACGAATCTGATCCGATGCCAGTATAGGAAAATGCCCCCAGTGTCATGCGATAGACTATTTTGATAAAGGCAGGACAAACTGACCTTAGGAATATGCCAAGTAGTACTATGGTGGAATATGATACGTGCATAAGATTAGGCTATGGTATGGATGTGAATGGATGGATGGATTAATGAAATGTGATGGAATGTAATGGATAAGTGAGTGCACAAAATAGGTTGTGTAGATCCTAGTAGATGGAGAGTGCTTTATTTACGCTTGGCGCCTGTTGCTAGCTTTTCACCAAGGTACTTGTCCAAAGCACCGTGGAAATGGTTTTCACTAGAGGATGATTTTTTTCTTTACTGTTTTCAATCCTTTTTCTTTTTTTTTTGTCACCAAGATGCCTATTTGCTAAGTTTTCATCAGGGTGACCATTTTTTCAAGACATTTTTCTGATTTTTTATTTTTATTTTTGGTTCTATACCTTGCGAGATTTTAGGAATTAAACATTATGAGATGGGAGTTGTTTAGGGGCTCCTGCAGAGGCTCACCTTCTAGTGTTGATAGTTGATAGGATCCTAATTTATAGCTAGTTGTGATAATGAAAGCTCCCAACTAGTTGGGCTTAAATTTTCCATTGCTTTCTGGATTCGACACGTTCTTTTGGTTCTCTTTTAGCACAAGTTCATCGACTTGGAAGGTTTCCCTATTGATATTCTTATTATAGCTACGTTTTAGGTGATTCTGATAGACCTATAGATGGTTGAGGGTATTCATGCACTATTCATCTAATAACTCCAACTCATGTAGTCATGAGACCCTATATTCTTCATCTGTGATGAGGTTTTGCAATGATATTCTCAGTGATGGGAGCTCAATCTCAATTGGGAGGATGGCCTTTGATCCATAGACCAAGGAGAATGGGGTGGAACCTATTGGAATGTGGATAATGGTGCAGTAGGCCCATAAGGTGGGATTTAGCTATAGATTCCAGTCATGACCAGAGTCACTGACTGTCTTCTTAAGAATTTTCAGAATGGTTTTGTTGGTAGCTTTTGCTTGGCCATTGACTTGGGAATAGTAAGGAGTGGAAAAGCAATGTTGGATTTTGAATTTTTCGCATAAGTCATGGACATCTTGATTCTTGAAAGGTGTCCCATTATCAAAAATAATCGATTTGGGGACACCATATCAGCAATTGAGATAGTTCAGGATGAACTTGGAAATCTGCTTTCCCATTATGTAGGTCAAGGGAATTGCTTCAACCCACTTTGTGAAATACTCAGTGGTGGTGATGATGAACTTGTGGTCATTGGATGAGGTGGGTGTGATTTTTCCTATGAGATCAAGCCCCTATTGTGAAAAGGGCCATGGTGTAACAATAGGATGGAGTTCTTGAGCTGGTGCATGAATAAGGTCTCCATGTTGCTGGCACTGTAAACACTTTCTGACAAATTCATGTGCCTCTCTTTCCATTATTGGCTAGTAGTACTCGGTTCTCAACAACTTCTTGGCCAAGGTCATACCGCTTGAGTGTGAACCACAAGTGCCATTATGTACCTCAATCAGAGCATTCAGGGCTTCCTCAGGATTTAAGCAACATAATAGGGTTTCGTCAATGCTCCTACTAAAGAAGGTTTCTCCTAGGATGAAAAAATGTAAGGACCTTTTAACAAAGGCTCGTTTAAGGTTTGAGGTAATGTCAGTCGGGAGGACTCCTATTCTCAGGTAGTTATAGATGTCATGATACTAGGGATCATCGATACCAACAAGCTCGCACGTATATTCAGACTCTAGTACCTTGAATGTGGGTATGAGAAGCTTCTCTACCAAGAATTATTGTTTTGAGACATTGCGAGGAATATCCAGTAAGGATCCAATTGTTTACATGGCATCGCCTACTCTATTGTTAGCCCTCAGTATCTACTCAAAGTTGATGTCAATGAATGATTCTTTGAGGCTCTCTAATAACTTTTTATATGGTGTGAGCTTGTCATCCTTGGTTTGGTACTCACCATTGACTCGGTTGATAATAAGCTATGAATCCCCATAAACCTTTAGCACCATGATCCTCCACTATGCCACAATCTTGAGACCTATGGTTAAAGCCTCATATTCTACAATGTTATTGGTATGGGGAATTCCAATTTGTAGGATCTAGGTATATAATCCACTTATGGGGTGATGAAGAAAACACCGGCTCTTGATCCATGTTGTGTGTATGAACCATCAAAGTAGAGTTTCCAATGATCGGCTATGCTAAGATTAAAGATGGACTCATCTAGAAATTCTGATATGAGTGGATTCTCTGAATAGATTGGAGCTTCTGCCAGTTGGTTTACAATCACCTACCCCTTGATATCATTGTGCTCTACATACTGAATATCATTTTCTATCAATATCATAACCCATTTTGTTGTTCATCCTATGAGGGTGGCTTTAGAGAGCAGATATTTTAGTGGATCAATCTTTGCGATCAACTTGATCTAATGAGCTAGCATGTAGTGTTTGAACTTTTGGGCTACAAACACGACTTCCAGAAAAGCTTTTTCTATTGGTGTGTAGTTGATATCATTCCCTACCATTGTCCTACTAATGTAGTATATCACTCGCTCTCTTCCGTTTTCATCATGTTGGGCTAATAGAGCACTGAGAGCTACCATGGTTGCTGAAATATATAGAATCAATGGTTTTCCTGGGATAGGAGGCATCAAAACTGGTGGTGTAAGTAGATATTCTTTGATTTTACCAAATTTATGATTGCAATTGTCATCCCACTTGTATGCTACTCCCTTGTGGAGTAGATGTGAATATGCAATCTGTTTATCTGCCAATTGCACTATGAACCTTCAGATGGATTGGAGTCTACCTTGTAGGCCTTTGAGTTGTTTTAGTGTCCTTGGTGCCTCCATGTCGAGGATTTCTTTGACCTTGGTAGGATCCACCTCTATTCCTCTATTTTAGTGGATCAATCTTTGCGATCAACTTGATCTAATGAGCCAGCATGTAGTGTTTGAACTTTTGGGCTACAAACACGACTTCCAGAAAAGCTTTTTCTATTGGTGTGTAGTTGATATCATGCCCTACCATTGTCCTACTAATGTAGTATATCACTCGCTCTCTTCCATTTTCATCATGTTGGGCTAATAGAACACTGAGAGCTACCATGGTTGCTGAAATATATAGAATCAATGGTTTTCTTGGGATAGGAGGCATCAAAACTGGTGGTGTAAGTAGATATTCTTTGATTTTACCAAATTTATGATTGCAATTGTCATCCCACTTGTATGCTACTCCCTTGTGGAGTAGATGTGAATATGCAATCTGTTTATCTACCAATTGCACTATGAACCTTCAAACGGATTGGAGTCTACCTTGTAGGCCTCTGAGTTGTTTTAGTGTCCTTGGTGCCTCCATGTCGAGGATTGCTTTGACCTTGATGGGATCCACCTCTATTCCTCTCATTGATACTATGTTTCCTAGAAGTTTACTTGATTGTACCCCAAAGACACATTTCTTGGGGTTGAGTCTGACATTGTACTTCTCCAGTCTACCGAAATTGGCACTTAGGGTTGCTATGTTATTTTGTCTCTTCTTTGATTTGGCCAATATATCATCCACATAATCTTCGACAATTTTATGTATCATGTCATGAAAGATTAGTGTCATGGCCCTTTGATATGTCGCCCCTACATTTTTTAGCCCAAATGGCATCATGTTCCAGTAGTAGGTGCCCCATGGACATGTAAATTTTGTCTTATGTTGGTCCTCCTTTGTGATCATTATCTGGTTATACCACGAGAATCCACCCATTTGTGATAGCATCTCATGTCTGGTCATCATGTCCACTATCATATCAATGTTAGGTAGTGGAAAATCATCCTTAGGACATGCTTTGTTGAGGTCTCTAAAGTCAGTGCAGATACAGATGCCCCCATTTGGTTTTGAGACTAGTACAAAATTGGATACCCATTTTGGATAATCAATTGGGCGTATGAAACCGACATCCAGGAGTTTCTGTAATTCTACCTTGACTAGCAAGGCTATCTGAGGGTGCATTTTTATTAATTTTTGTCTTATAGGCTTTGCTCTAGGGTAAACAACCAGGTGATGAACCAGCACTTCCAGATTGAGACCTGACATATCGGCATAGGTCCATGCAAAGTTCACCTTTCTTTCTTTTATCAATGTAACCAATAATTCTTGTTCTTTTGTCAGAAGTGACTCAGCATAGAAGGTGATTTATGGTGTTGCTTCCATTCCTAGATTGACAGGATTGCACTGTTCTGCCAAGACTGTTGATTTCTCCTAATGAAGTGTAGTAGGGGGGAGATTGAATCCTTCATCCTTCGGTGCCTCAGAGAGGTTTTCACCATTGGATGCATCCTTTATTTTTACTATTCTTTGGTTAGAGACTACCACAGTGTGGTTTTCACTCAATGACCCTGAGCTTATTCTCATTCTTTTTATTTTGTGACTGAAGGACTCAATCGTCTCCCCATAATATGCTTGTGTGTCCAACATGATTTCAAACCCATCCTTGTGGTCTCCGCATGGAATTGTATCCCTTAGTCCCATGAATTTTAAGAGTGCCTCATCATTTTCAAATCTATCTAGAATCGGTGGTCCTCGTTGGTCATAGTCAATGAGCTGTGGGTAAACTAGGTTTACTTCATAAGTTTGGTTGTTTGACTCAATGGGTGAGGCACTAATCATCAGTAAGGAGGAATCCTCAAAAAGCAAGGGAAGGCTAGTTATGGTATCCTCAGCATCACTATTGGTGCAAACATCAGTTATGTCAAAAGTGAAATTATCTAGGGGTAGACCTATGGATATGGGTAGTCGAAGGGCGGCTGCCAATAATTTAGGAGGAGACCTGACTGCTCTACTAGGGGTACCTTTTCCATGTATGGTTATACTTAGAGGGGTACATCTGAGGCCAAGGTTTCTCATTCTTCTTTCTACAATGATGAGCTCTAGTCATCCATCACTATTTCTTCCAAGGATTTCATTCCTGTTGTAGCCCATACCAAGCATTATTTGCAATCCTCTGTTGGCTTCATCCATGGGTAGAGTGGGTGTGGGTCTTTCATCATGGTATAGCATGCTTGAGATGTCTTCCTCATCCAATTTTTCTTGACTTAGGTCCCTCCAATGGTGGAATACATAAGGGTCTGCCCTAAAAGTGTGGACAGGTGTTTCAACTGATTGAGGATGCCCATGTGACCTAGGAGATTGTGGTAACTCTCCTACAACAAACACATTTTTATTCATTCTATAATCTCCACACCCATTATCCTGGATCATGAGCTTGATATCGGATATGTTAGGGATGGAGAGTGTCTCTGTCGTAGAAGTGGAGGCAAGATTAGATTGGTCTATATAAGAAGTGGATGGGCCTTCATCATTTTTTGGTACTTGGGGGATTTTGTAAAACTTGGCTTCCAATTTTTTGCAATAGAAAAATGGTTCTGGATCACCATGTATTGTGACCTCCTCATTCTGGTATAGGAATTTGATGCATTGATGGAATGTTGAGGTGACCACCATCATTCCATGGATCCATGGGTGTCCTAGGAGGATGTTGTATGGTAGGTTCAGATCAAGTACTTGATAAGTTGTTTCCATGGTTGCTGGCCCCACTTGGATTGGGATTTTGATAGTGCCTTGAGACACTTTTTCTTGATCATTATATGCTCTTATGGTGATGCCTTTGTTCTTGTTGATGGAGTCCTCTGAGAATCTCAAGTTCTTTATGAGTTTGAGAAAACAAATTTTGATGCATGCGCCTCCATCTACTAGGAACCTTTTGACTTTCTTTTTTGTGAATGAGCACTTGAAGGTGAAGAGCATGATTGTGAGATGGCTGGGTGGGGAAATCTTGGTCGGAGAAGGTGAGGAGGTTTGGGGTAACAATGTTACCAACCATAGATTGGAACTGTTCTATATCAATGGTGGTAGAGACAGTATGCAGCTAATGTTTCATCAAGGATTTTCCTATGGGCAACAGATATTTTCAATAATTCTATGATGGAGATTTGGGTGGGCGTTCTTTTTAGCTGGTCAATGATGCTATAATCATAGGGAAAAAATTTTGGATTTGAAATGGGGATCTTAGATGGATGTGATGCCCCTGTAATAGTAACCTTTCCACCATGTGTGGTCACTCCATAATCAGTGTTGGCTCCTTTGACACTAATGACAGTGACCATCTTGTCCACGCATGTGAAAATGTCTTCGTATAAAAGGTTTGCACTAGCATACTTTTTCTTCCATTTGTTGTCCCCTTGGTTATTTCCTTGATTATGATTCAGCATCGGATTCATGTATATTTCAAGGTCCTGATTTCCAATTGGTTGTTCGACGTTTATGATCTTGTCCTCAATGAGGTCTTGGATGATGTTTTTTAACTTCATGCAATTTGCTGTTGTGTGCCCTTTGATTTTGTGAAAATAATAGAGGAGATTTTTTTTATACCATAGTTTTTTTTTCATGGGTTCCGCATATTGCTCAGAGTTGGATATTTTGATAAGGTTTTCCTTAACCAACTTCTTCATTATGGATTCAATGGATTCTCCAAGGGCCCTGAACTTCTGCTTGGGAGGATACTTATTTCGGGAAGGTGGTCCTCCTTGATTGCCTAAGTTATTGATTTGGTTGTGCCAATGTATTAGTTTGCATATTATTGTGATTGTGATTTTGTGGTTGGTGATGAGTCTAGATGTTCTATTTAGGAGCATTGATGACCACCTTAGTGTTGACCACTTCGTTGTTTGTGATATTTTTGTTCCTCAACCATGTTCGAGGTTTATCATTATAATTGATGGATGGGTGGTTATCTTGTTGTGGAGGAAATGTTGATGTGCCTCTTCATGCAATAAGGGCTCTTTCAACATTGAGTGCCTTTGGGATCAATTGATCATACGTTGTGATGCATTGCATTTTTAGGTACAATGCCAAGTTTTTGTCTAGATTGGATATGATTGTGCAAATTTTTTGTTCTTCTGGCATGGTCCACTTGCTTTGATTAGCCTTGGATCACCATCTTTGCAAGAAGTATGTGAATAGCTCAACTTTTATTTGTTTAAGCATTGATAGTTCCTCCAAACTAACATCTGCACCCATGTTGAATGCATAGTTTTTAAGGAAAGCTTCCACGATTTCCTGGAACGTTTTAATGCCTATGGGTAGGCGAGAAAACCATTCTATGGTAGGACCAGTCAGACTTTGAGGGAAAAGTCACATTAGATATATGTCATCATATGCAACCTCCATGCAATGTACTTGAAATTCCCTAATGTGATTTTTAGGGTTTCCCATTCCATTATATTTATCAAATTTTAGGATCTCAAATCCCTTTGGGAATGGTATCATTGTGAGATCTCTGTCAAATGGATAGGGGCACAAGTTTCGTGACATTTTGGTTGTTTTTCCTAATTGTAGGTCCAACACTTGTTGCAAGAGCAGTTTGATTTGTGCTGCAACATCATTGTGCGGATCAAGAGGTGGGATGAATGTGTTCTGAGGTGTTTGCGGTGTTTGATTGATGAGAGGGGTAGTGGTGGGGGTTTGCTGCAAACTCTATTGTGTGTTTAAGGCCTATTGATATGCCTACATTTGTGTCAGCAAAGATTGTTATTGATCTTACTACTATTATTCCAATGAAGCTTGCTTCTGGTCCAGTTGTTGTTGTTCTCATAAAACTTGTGTTGGTCTAGTTGTTGTTGCACCAACAAAACTTGTTATTTAGCTTACTGTTGTGCTTGAAAATCTTGCAGGGCTTGTTGGTATGCTTGTTGATGAATTTATTGTAGTTGTGCTTACACATTTTGAGCCTGGTGCTGGGCTTGAGCTTGAGCTTGTGCTTTTTGGGCTTCTTGCATGACTTGTGTAGCTTATTGGGCTTGTGCAACTTGTTGGGAAGCTAGTAGTGCTTGCACTTGTTGAGTAGCTTGTTGGTTTTGTTGAATTACCCTTTGATGGGTGGCCTTTTGGATTACCTGAATCATGGTGATGAATGAATTCATCACTTTGGCTTTTGATGGGATTGGTGGTGGATTGGGAATGGTGCTAAAAATTGTGGTGGGTGGAGGGGTTGTGTTGGTAGCTGGCACTTGGGTTGTTGGTAGTGTGGTTGAGATGCCCAGTCCTTCAGAAGGTATGCTTTGAGGGATTTGGGGACTAGTTGATGTATTGGTCATGGTAGCTCTAATGGTTGCCACCTACTATTGTGATACTATTGGAAAAAGGAGAGGATTTGATGTGATGCTCAAATTGCCTTGATTTGAGAAGCTAACGGTGAGTAAGGGGGAAAACCCAACCCAAGAGGTGATACAGATGTGAGCGGTAATGGAGGGAATGATGGTATGTTCCCTTGGAAAAGTGATGATGAGAATGGGTCACTAACACCCACTGTTCCAAATAAACCACCTTCTCCTTGCGATAGAGAAGTTTGTATGTTCAGCGGATAGATTGGTGTTGCATAGAATGAGGATGAATCTGCATGCTTATGGAAAGTAATTGGGACATACGGGTGTGATGGATTCACTAGGATAGAGTTATCTGGTGTGGTGCTAATATTTACCTCTTTGTTGTTTACAAGGTGATGCATTTATAATTCATGAAACATGACATTTCCATTGTTAACAATTGGTGAGGTTGATGTGATTATCGATATGGTTTGGGCAATTTCTTGAGTGATGTTTAGAATTGACATTGGGGGTATGCTTGCAAGAGGCCTTTCTATACCAGTACTTACATCAAGGTCATAAGGGAATTGGGCCCCTCCTTCCGTTACCGTGCATATGTATAGAGAAGGATTAAGTTTAAGCATGGCATTGACAATTTTATGATTCTTTGGATTTTGAATCATTTCAGTTATTTCTGTTTGTGTCATTCCCAAGTCCTCATTGATGATTTCCTCTTCATAGTCTTCCTCTTGAGGATTTTGTGATGGTAGAGAAGAGTTGTTTGGGAGATTGTTTGATCCCGCAAGGTTTACTTCGATGTTTGCTTGACTTAAGTCACTTGAAGTTCATATTTCTCTGGTGATTTCCATGTTCCTCTTGTGTTGTGATCTTGTTTGGACCATAAAATAGAGATTGTTTGATCTTAATCTTTAGGCACAAAAAAGGAGAAGAACTAGGAGATTCCAAGGATCAAAAGGGGTGATGATGGGGATGAGATAAATGGATGATGTGGATGAGTGAAACTCTTGAAGAACTTTAAGGGGTGATGATAAACTTTTTAGGGTTTGAATTGAATTGATTTTGATAGTTTTACTAGGCGTGTTAAGCCAAACAAGATGATGGTGAACTTGTAAACCCTAGGAATTTGTGTTATCATAGGGAAAATTCACATAAGAGAATGAATTGGCTAAGTGTTTTAAGCCAATAAAATTGATCATGAACTAGTAGACCTTAGGAAGTTGTGTTATCCTAGAGGTAAATTTGTTCAAGAGGATTGATAATTTAACTAAGTGCGTTAAGTCAAACAAAGTGATGTTGATTTTGCCTTTAAGTTTAGCATAAATGATGTTTCAAAGTTCTCAAGAGTTTGTTGGTGAGATGAAATTTTATTTTGATGAGGGTGGATGTGAGTGATGATTTTGATCCTAGACTTGATCTAGACATGACTCTTTCTTACAAGACCTCGGTATTGAAGAACATGCCATACTTCTTATGTGAGAAAATAAAACCTTTCAAACAGCTCAGGATTTTGTTGATAATAGAATCCATACAAACTTGGGTTGTTCTTTGAAGCCTTCTTGTAGAAATTATACACCAATCTTTCTCTAACTTCAAAAATCCTTTCAAGATGCTCCTCACGAGTTTTTAGACTAATCTTCTTGAACTTTGGTTTTTGGATTTTGATTTTTCAGGAAATCATTTGAGAAAACACATGTGAGGTCCAATTGTCTTTATCTTTGCTTAATGAGTTCCTTTTACCAAAAGAAATTTATTGATTATGATTTCAAACTAAATGTCTATGTCTTAGTTCCTTTTCATTCCACAAGGTCCATTATGTGAAAATCAAGGTTTCAAGAGCACAGTTTCCTAGGTTGAATTTAATTGAAACAAATGATGATTAAACCCAAGTACTTAGAAATCTCTAAGGATAGAATCCCTAGGGCAAACAAGAGCACTTGGATTCATCAAGGGTATTTGTTTCCTCCAAAAGGTTTGAAATTTAAAATTTATTGTGAATGTTTGTTTCTCAATGTTTTAGATCCAAGCAAGGTGTTTTGATTTCAAGAAAATGTATAATCCCTAGGTTGAAAAGACAATATTTGTTGGGTTCCCACTTGGATGAATCCAGCTACGCATATTTAGTGTGGATGATTAGATGTTTGACGTCATAGGCTCCCCCTTATAGTGCACTCGCTTCTCGGGTCAGCCAAGAATCGGTACCCATGAATCTCCCATGGCATACTTTTCATCTCTACAACATAACAACATGTAGATGTTGGGCGAATTCAAAGGACATGACCTTTTGCACCAACAAATAGATAGGATTTTGGCCTTTTCTAAATAAGGGGTTTTAATGCAGGCATTTCGTTTGTGGGGGACTATCCAATATGGCGAGAGACCATTTTTTCCCTTCTCGTCAGAATAATCCTTGTGATATTGGCCTTTGTTCCAATATTCTCACTTATATCCTAGGTGGAAGTCGTGTGGCTTTAGCGTGTTCCTGTTTGGGCCGTTCCCTTGGGTGATTACTTTTTCCCACAAGGAAGGCCCACTAAGATAGAATAAAAGCAAGCAAGCATATCCCGTAGTTCAATTGAAATTCATTTAAAAACAAAGGGAGAACACTCGCAATATGCCACGCTCACACTCGCAAGATTGGTTCAATTTTAATTCAAAAACAATGAAGTGTGGAGGCATTTATTTTACTCAACTTAAGATCACCAAAAGAGCTTTTGATTCTCAAGATCGCTAGGAGGTGCGAGAGAAGTGCATACATCCTTTTGATGATATTATTTTGAATAAAAAATTACAAGACAAAGAAACACTTGTTCATTTTAAACCCACAAAGCAAAAATGAATTCTTTTTAAAGCACCAAAATAAGTGTGGAATTTTCCTTGTTCAATTTTTAAACCTCAACCAAATCTAGTAAAATTGTTTCTAAGGTTATTTTTAGGCTTTTTTTGCAAAATTTAGAAAGGAAATTTGTGTTGTTCTTTTTAGAGCCCAAAAGAAAATTTATTGTTCCCTAAAGCATAAAAGATAACAAATTTCTTAAAAGGAGATTGAAAATCCCCTAAAAAGTGTTAAACAACACTATAGTGTTAAAAAACACTTGTATAGTATGAGATTGATGTCACAATGGAGCCTTCCATTTTGATTCCTTCCTTGCTCTTACCTGCAAAATAATCAAAACCAGAAGATGCAGAGACAGTAAACAAGTCAGAAAATTAAAAAGCACATGTTAAAAAAAAAATCAAA
Source organism: Sequoiadendron giganteum (assembly GCA_007115665.2). Classification (NCBI taxonomy): domain Eukaryota; kingdom Viridiplantae; phylum Streptophyta; class Pinopsida; order Cupressales; family Cupressaceae; genus Sequoiadendron; species Sequoiadendron giganteum. Next base: position 306,862,059 of record CM021101.1, read on the forward strand.
TTTAAATTTTCACTGTCAGCAAGCGACGCAGTCAACAAATGCGGCATAGTTTGGAAACCCAGTGGTGCAATATAGCATCTCACCTTGAATGAGTGCATCACTCTACAGAAAATAGAGAGCGCGAATGTGGCGCAGTTTGAGCACGCAACACAATTGGACTCAACAGATCCACGACGGGTTTTGAAAATTTAAAATTCTTGCATGAGAAAACAAGTGTGGTGTAGTTCAAACTTAGAGTGGTGTGATATAGTGCCACAACTCTAAAAGCGGTGCAATATAGCACCACGGGACTGTGTGCGGCACAGTTTCTTGTAAGCAAAGAAAATGTCAAAAAGTTACGAAATTTTGGTAAAACATGATGAATTTCTCCAATCAAGCCCTCCTTCTAGCACCAAAATGTGAACCCCAATCCTATTCCTATATAGACATGAAAAAAAAACACATTATTTAGTTCATATGCAAAATAAAACAAGGATTCCCCATGAAATCCATTTATAATGCTCAAAATAGGAAAAACAAGAACAAAACATGAGAAAATAAAGCAATCCTAATTAAGCAAGAAAACTCTTGATCCCATGGGGGAATTGGTGCCAATTGGTGTGTCAAAATTGGCCCTTTCCCAACTCCTTTGTAAGCTTTGTGATAATTTGTGGATGATTGAATCTCGTTGATGAGATTTTGGCATAACCTAGCTATGAAATTATGAAAGTGATGAACATTTGATGTGAAATGGACAAAATTAGCTCTCAATGTGAAGAGAGTAACTTTTCTAAAATGGTGGATGAGGATGAAGTTGAGTATAGTAATTTTACTCAAATTGTGGATGATAAAATGAGAGGAAGAGTCTCTCATTTATAGATTTCCAAATTGGAAGAATGAGGGAAATTGAGTAATGTGGGATCATTCAACACCTGATGGCCAAGTGCCACCTGTCAAGATGTGAATGGTTGAAGGTTGTGCACATTTTGGCCAAAGTGTCAATAAATGTCATTAGGTGGAATTTTAATTTGAGAAAATGACATGTGAGAGGGAAAGAGACATGAAATAAATGCCACTTGGCTCAATTTACAAGGACATGTAAGAGGAGTGAATGTCTTGTTGGATGTACAAATCCACTTGGATTTTGAATTCAAATTTGAAGGAATATTCCTCCTTTATTCCATGTTGAGAGAAAATAGGCAATTAAATAAATCAAAGTAATTGATTTATTGTGGAAATTGCATTCTCTAGAGGATTTTAGTGATTGAGATTAAATTAATCAAGATTTGATCAATTTAATGAAGGATTAGATGATTTGACAATTTTTGATTCAAATTTATGAGTTGATTTAAATCAGAATTGAGAGGAAAGTGATTAATTAAATAAATGTTTTTGATTTATTTAACTAAAGGGGATAATGTTAGATTAAGTCAAATAAGGTTTAATTTATTTAATTTAATGAGAAGAATTTAGGGATTTATCAAATAAAATGTATTATTTAATTAAAAGGGGATTTTAGGGTTAATTAAATTAAATTGATTAATTTAATCAACAAAGGAGAAAGACTTAACTAAATAAATAATGGTTTATCTAATTAAGAGACAAAAGATGATGATAAGCTGAGAGTGTGATTCAGGAAGAAATGTTGTTAGTAATCAAGATCAAGTGTGCCAGATCGAATTGTATATTTTCCATGTCTACAAATAGGGTGGTCCACTTCAAATGAAACTCTTTATTATGCCATACTATTTTATTTCTAGAATTTATTTGTGAAGTCAGATTTGTACTTCCAGGTTTGAAAATCATATTTTAAGGCAACATCATCAGATTTCAGTTTTAGACTTATGTATTTTTAAAATTTCATTTCCAGATTTTGTTGTGCAAGTTCAATATTATGATTTTAGGAGTCTAACAATTGGAAATCATAGTAAAATTAGAATTTAATAATTTTTGGAATTATTATTTTGAAGTGTTTTTTGGGGTCATTAACTTCAGACTATCTTCTCTTTTGCAAGGGTGGTTGCATGCCAAATTTTTTTGGTGTAAAATATAAGAATGATTAGATTTTGTTACATGTCTATGATTAAAAATTATTGGAGTGTGCGTTTGATATTTTTTGAAGATCTAAATATTCAAGCTTGTTAAAGAAAAATCATGTCAGATAATATTAGTCCACAACAAAATGAAGAGTCACTTGATAGATTGTGGGCCAGATTGAAAAGAAAGGGTGATGGGAAATGTTATTGTCCTTACAATAATTGCAAGGGATTAAAGATGAGAAGACTTTTAATCACAACAGCTGAGAAACATTGTAGGCAACATGGTCACATTGAAGGGGGGCATGATCATTTTCCATTGGTAATTTGTTCATTATATGTGTTTATATTGATTGAATTTGTAAATGTTTATATTGTTTTAACATTTTATATATATATATATATAAAATCACTTGATCATGATCATGGTTTATTTGTGTCTATCATTATTATAAAGTTGAGGCACCCTAGGGCACATGATATGGATTATCACGGCCCAAAAAATGTGGTTTTTCAAGTAGAGGAACATAGAGCTATGAATATCGAAGATGAAGTTAATGATTGCATGGAAGAAGATGATCATGCACTAGAAAACACATTTGAAGATGATGGTACAAATACATTGATCTATGACACATTTAGTGGCATAGTTGATCATGTTGATCTAGATGACTTTGATGATATTCATGATTTACCTATACTTGAGAAGGCATACGAGCCCCTTTATGAAGGCTCCCAAACAACTCTTCTCTCTATTGTATTGTTGCTAGTGAGCTTGAAGGTTATGAATGGTTTATCCAACATAGCAATCTCACAGATGTTAAGGTATGTCATATATGTCATATTTTTTCATCTATTTTAATTATTGTTAGTTCATCACTAGTAAATAAAGGATGAAATATGTACCATTAATATTCTTTATATTAATAGATTATTTTTTGTTGTAGATTGATTGGTGAATTTTTGTTACCACCATCAAATATTTTACCTCGCTCATATCGAGATTTATCTGGCATTATCAAAGATATTGGAATGGAGTACCAAGTAATAGATGCATGTCCCAATGATCATATTATATATCATAAACAACATGAATTTGCAATAGAATTCTCATAATGTCATATTAGTAGATATCAAACAAATCAACTAACAAAAAAGGTGTGTCACAAGGTTGTTTGTTATATTCCCATTATTCCACGTATGCAATAATTATTTAGGTGTGAAAGATTAACACAATTTATGGATTACCATGCACAAAATAGAAGTGGAGATGAAATTATTCGAATGCCTATGGATGGTTCTGCATTTAGGGATATGTAGGAAAAATGGCCACACTTTAAAGAGGAACCTCATAATCTCAGACTTTCATTGGTAGTGGATAGCGTCAATCCATTTGGAGAGCTGAGATCTATTTACTCAGTGTGGCCTATTTTTGTTATCAACAATAACATTCCTCCATGGATGTCAATAAAGAGGGAGCACATAATGTTGGAAATGATTGTTCCAGGTATTTGTTTACATCAATTTTCTTTAACGTAGTAGCATCTCATTTGTCTTATTTGTTGCATAATGATTTATATTTTTCATTTAATAGTCATATACATTAATTTATATATATTGTAGTAAAATGGTTATAATAATTATGTAATGTTTATGTTCATTCAACTAGGTAAGTACCAAGTTAAAGATATGAATGTATATATCAAGTCTCTTATCGACGGGTTACTAAAGTTATGGAATTTTGTCACTATGTATAACGTATCTAGACCAATAGGACAAAGACAATTTCAATTTCATGCAATGCTTATATGGACAATTCATGATGCCCCAGGGCTAACACATTTTTGTGGTATGTTATAATGTTTGACTACATGACTTTTATGATATTTAATTTTATGAAGTAGATATCGTGCATATTTTTTAAATAATCTATTCATTATATATAATTATAAAAATTGACATATTTAATCCAATTATATATGATTTGTAGGTCTTCAAACAAAGGGAAAATTTGCATGTCCAATTTGTGGTCCAAAGATGAAATGTTGTGAATCAACAAGTTTAGGAAAGCAGGTCTTTGATGAGTATAGGCACTTCCTCCACATAAATCATAAGTATTGAACTACTAAAAAATATCTTTTCAATGGGAAAAAAGAGACTACATAAAAACCATGAATAATGAAACCTCACCTATGGAAGTTGGAATATAATAGAATTAATCATCAAGGTTATACATCAGATCAAATTGTTTATCTATCATATATGATATGTTTTGAATTTATATTTTAATATTGTGTTGTGTTTACTCATGATGTAATTGGAAATCATTGTCGTTGTTAATTTTCTTAACTTATATGCTTCATGAAGGTCGTCAAGGCATTAATGGTTTGCTTCCACAGGGACTGAAAAGTTATCCCAGACAATTTAGTAGGTTGCCCTACTATGAGCAGCTACAAATTGTGCATTTGTTGGATACAATGCATATCGGAAAGAATATGACAAAAAATTGTTGGAAAATATTGGATGGAAGGCATGACAAAAATAAAAATTCAAAATTTGTAGTGACATTTAGGAAGCCAATCATGCAATAAAAAATGTCATTAAATTAAATAGCGATGGAGACCAAATTAATATAAGTGCCCTTCCTTGGTTATTAATGGAGCAAAAAAGCAATGCTATAAAAAAATTCATACGAAAAATTTCATTTTCCACAGGATTTGCTGCAAACATAAACAATATCATAACAAAGAAAGGTGAATTTGGGTCAGGGATGAAAACGCATGATTGACATACCTTCATTAAGGTAATTATTCTGGTATATTATATATATATTTGTATACTGCATGTACTTTTCAGTGTATTATGTTTACTACTTTTGGAAAAATAATGAAAAGGTCATTTTATAATTGTTGCAGTATGTTCTACCTCTATCTCTCCTAGAAAACTTCAACAACAATGTCAAGCAAGTTATATATTATCTTGGAAAATACATGAGGTAAGTAACGATATTTGTTCAATTCGTTGTATAGATCTTATAATTTCCATTTGTTTTACTTGTTATGTAATATATTATATATTTTTGTTAAATCTCATTAATATATTTGTTCCTTGAATCACTTGTAGATGGTTGTCATCTAAAGGAACCAATAATGAAGATATAAATTATTGGAAGAGAAAGATTTCTCATCTAATGTGTGAAATGAAAAAGTGTCTACCTTCGACATTTTTCAATGCACAAGAACACTACCTCATACACCAAGTTGAGGAGATTGAATTATGTGGACCTATACACACAAAGTCAATGTGGATGGTTAAGAGGCACTTGAAATTTTTGAAGGCTTTGGTTAGACAAAGAGCACATCCTAAGGGTTCTATGGTGGATAGATATATGGTATACCAGACCATGGTGTACATTACTAAATATCTTCCTAATTTTGCAGCAAAGATCCATGTAGATCGCATTTGGGATCCCAACTCCATTAACAATTTTGAAGGGGAGTACCTGATGGGGAAATGTAGATTGAGGAAAGTGACAGGTAATAATAAGATGGTCATGGAGATTAATTAGAATACATTTTACATTTATTTTTTATGTATATTGCACTTATTTAATTATTAATCTTCAATATACATCAATTATAAATTAAGGTCGTATACCATGGTAATTAACTAATTATACGTCATTTGAGAATTTTAATTTTTTTTGATACAGTTGGTTGATAGTGGGATGCACTACATTTTTTTGTCACAAACAATCTTGATTGGATGATGGTATGGATTTAACGATGTCAACAATCTGGTTGTGCATTAACATGGGAAGGTGTGGATTCATTGGATAAAGAAGCTCATCGTAATGGAGATTCCAATGTTACACCAAGGGAAATTGATTTAGCATATGGTTTAAGAGATAAACAGGTATGTATAAATATATTAATCACTCATATTATTTAGTTATTTTCAATTATATTGATGTATATATATGTTGATATTTTTTTCTTTGCATACATTCGGCAAAGAATAAATATGTTTATCAACTGATGATATTACAATAATTTTTACATGTTTGACATATTGCAGGTGAAACACCACAAGGATATGTGATGCAATGGTTGTAAATTTCAAATCAAAAAGTTGGATGACACGAATAAAACTTGTGATTCTGGGATAATTGCAGTCTTTCAGGTGACTAATGTTTCATCTAGAAGCGACATACATCTAGAAGTCTTAGAAAATCAATACTATGGGATTTTGGATGATATACTTGAGTGTGACTTTAAGTCCTTCAAATTATTTATGTTTGTCATCCTATGGTATAGGCTATGATTGAATCAAAATGACCCTAAGAGAACTGTTGTTGAACATGATAATGGATTTTCCATGGTTAATACATGGTATTTTGAGCGAGCTAGAAATGAGCCCTATATTCTTCCAAGCCAATGTGAGCAAGTATTTTACTCAGAGATTCTAGGTAAATCGGGTTGGTCATATGTTGTTAGACATGATCCAAGAGGAAGGCCAGTAAAGTTTAATGTGGTCGAAGAAGAAGATACTGAAGAGCTAGAAGATGATGTAGATGATGATCAGGATCAATAGTTAGTTGATGATGTTCCTGACGAAGATGTCAAAGAGGAGGAACTAGATCATGATGATGTAGGAGTTAATGTTCATGAAGATGATATCTATGTGGATGATGACATTATCGAAACTGATATCAATGAAGATGATGATGATATGACCAATCTTTACAATGTCAAATCTGGATTGGATGATACAGACAAAGAGTTGGATGATGAAGAAGATCAATGACATTGAAATGTATGTGTTATGTGATTGTATTATCTATTTGATAATAATTTCTTGATAGAATTATATTTGACTTATGTGGTTACATAATTAATTCATTATGTTTTTCAATTTTTACGGCATAACATAATTAATTCATGATGTACTTTTTAATGTTCAATTTTAATTCATGATGTTACAACTATTTTAGCTCTCCTAGAAATTTCCCTATGATCATAATGAATAGTGTTTTAGGAAATTTCATGAAATATGACACATTGATTGTAGTAGTGAAATAATTGCAAAGTCATTTATATTTTTTAGACCAATCACCCTTTGCAATATCATTTTTAGGATCATCTCCAATTTGATTACTAGGACACATAAGGTAGAATTTAATTGGCTTATCTTGGATGAACATTGTGGCTTTGTGTAATGTGAGAAAATTTTGGATGGGGTAGTGGTGTAGGATCACCTACACCTCATAAAGTGATCATTGTAAAGGTTTTTGATGGTTGGGGATTTAAAATACAAGCTCTTGACATTCCAAAATCTGTGTTTTTCTTCAAAATTTATGTATTTTTCCTGTTTTACAGCATTGTACAGTCACATACAGCCATATTTTGATGTGAAATGAATTCCATGTTGTGAATATATGTGTTAGCTTTGATTTGAATCTGATTTGAGGGCTTAAGGTGTTGATTTGAGCTAGAAAGCTTCATTTCTTTGCATACAGCTCGGTTACCCTATTTTTAAGGGTTTTGTAGTCCAAACATGATATAAAGTGGCTCTTACACTTTTTGTGATTATTGTAGCTTGTGTAAGAGGCCCTATGGATACTGTTGTAATTGTAGGATGCATAAATAGGGCATAGGATGAGAAATAAAGAAGGTATAGCTACTGTCCTCAAGAGTTTTGTGAAGAAAAGCATGTGAAATGAGAGGTTCAAGCCTAGGTTTCAACAAAATATGTATGAGAGATCTGATTTTATGAATTTTTATTCATGTATAGACCTAATGGGTTTTTTCTGAGTTGATTTTGAGGTCTGAGAGGTTGTGGAAGTAGGAGATTCAATAAACCCTCATGATTTTGGTCTAAAACAAGGGTTTTTGGGTTTGGCAAGAATTTGGCCGTATAGTGGAATATTTTTGTGGATTTGGCGGTTTGGAGGCTATTAGCTCTCAAACAATTAGGTAAGAATACCTCAAGAGGTTGCCATTCTCTTGATATATTTTAGGGTAACAAACAAGTCCAAATGATTTGAACCTTCTTCTCTTCAGGTGCTGCCAAACCTAGGTGGGTCTACCTTTGCGAACTGAGCAGACTTAAGTGATGTGATTTTTTTTACAACAATCTATTCATAATGGAAATATTACACTGAACATATATAATCCTAATAAAGTGTATGTGTAATATTAGAGTTTGTTCAGTTAGCAGATGTAAAAAATAAAATGGAGAAACAACTTTTCCAATTTAACTATATGTATATATAACTTTAAGTTATTTTTATTTTAACTAAAAGTATTGAAGTTACAACATAAAAATTAAATGATATTTATGATTTTAAAATTTATGATTAAATATATCTCTCAGAATCATTTTTGTCCCAATTTGATAAAAATTCTATATTATAGAATACATTTTTAAAAATTTTAAGATGAAAATAGCAAGGAAAAATAAAACAAATATCTTTCTGAAAGAAGTATATTGGCATGAAATTAAATATGATTTGTATTCCAATGTAAAAACTACAAATAATGGAAACAATTCTTTTAGCACATAAATTATTATGTAGTAGTCAATTAAAATGATCTAAATAGTCTAATAATTTGACCATTACCATATAGCAATTTCTATAGAGTTGTATATCTCTTCCATTTCAAAAACAAAAAACAATATTAGGTAGATAATCAAACATCTTTCATTTCTACAGTGACTTATTTATCCTAGAGGAACTGGTATAAAGTATACAAAGAAAACTAACAAACCCACAACTACCCTTATTTTGAAGGAGTTTAGTTTTCTCCCCTTCTTGATCTCCCTAATATTGTCTAATTATTTTAAAGAGACCAAGGGTCATAACACAACTTTATTCATCCCACTAAATAGCTTGGTTACTGAAACATGACAAAATCAACAAAACAATTGCTACATTTGGCATTGAAACTAAATTTTGTTTACAACAATCTATTCACAATAGCAATCTTACAGTGAAGAGATATAATCCTAATAAAGTGTATGTGTAATATTAGAATATTTTCAATTAAAAGATGTAAAAAATAAAATGGATAAACTAAAAGATTAAAGCATGAGACCAATGCCTTGCTGGGTGTATGGAGTCTAATGAAGATCTAGAAAAGTGTAATCTATGATGGCAATAATTCAAATTGTTTGGCACACAGATGCATTTTATAACTTGTATAAATGTGCAAGTAAATGACTGAAAAACTCTACTTGAGACAATAAAAATCCTAGTTATGTGATTCTTCATATTGATCCAATTAATACTCTTCAGTTACTGTGATTGACTGGAAGGGTTTAATCTTTACTTGAAAGAACCAAATAATCACGTCACAAAAATACAAAAAATGTGTATTGGTAAACTGAATATATGCTTGATATATCAATTTAAACAATAGAAAAACATCAAAATGGAGACAACCAGATAACTGTATAATTCCACGAACAACTAATACCAAGATTGAGCAACAAGTTCAAACATCTTCAATAACTTTATCAAAATTCATACCTGCATCTGAGTCTTTAAAAGGAAAGTTTCATTGCAAACTATCTACTATATCTTTCTCCTATCCACCTATATCTGTTTTACATTATGAAACAGATATAAATATATCAAAATTATGAAAGGGCGCATCCTTTCATAAATGTATTTTCCTTAACAACAATAAAAAACTAGAAATTATGCTCTATTAGGCCATAAATAGATGTTTGACAGATAATCTCAGTTGTTGGCCACTCATGTGTATCAGCATCCTTGAGCGCATTCCTTATGGCTATCTCCATCTTGAACATCTTCTCATTCTATTCACATGCCCCATCCATTGTTAAATTGTTTCCTATGGCTATCTCCAAAATTGTTTGCATCATCATCTCGCATTCCTTGATCCATCTATCTTTTCCCTTTAGTTCCCCTCCATCTTCTAGAAACATTGGTACTCCCTTTTTTGTGACATTAATCATCCCCTGCTCATAACCTTGCAATTCATCATGGAAGTCTTTATTTTTTTTCATAATATGGTTTCTAGTATCAATAGCTATGTTATCAAGAGCATACCTTTGGTTTGTTTCCTGGAACTTCTCTCAGATCTTTCCATCTATCCTCTTATGTTCGTGTAGTGCAGTAAAATTGTGTGAATGTGTACCCTAGAGCTTACTCAACCAAGTCATTAAATTGGTCTGCCTCTTCCTTGTTATTGTAGTGAGTGCATCACATTTACCTTGTGAGTATGCATTTGATTCTTCCCACTGGTCTCTTACCTGGGATCTTTCACCATGAGTCAATTGCTTTGCGCATCCCAACATGATTCCCATCATGTCCTTCAAGTGATCATTTTGTCTGAGTAGTCTCTCATTATTAATCTTATACATTTATTTTTCCTTGATTAGCTTTTAGATTTGGGCTCTATTTAATTTGGCCACATTAATGCCAATTTCTACTGTAGCTATTGGATCAACCTCACCAACTCTTAACATCATTACATGTCCAAAAGCCTTTTCAATATCAATTACAATACATTTCTTGTGTGGAGGATACAAGGCCCATATCATAAGTGATCCCTCATCTGGGTTATACTTATATCCTACATAAATCTTTGTTACCCCCTCAGGAGTGAGTCTATGTGTGGTGTTAGTATTCTTCAGAAAACTATCAAAAACCAAAGAAGAGTTTAAATCCAACCTAGGAAAGATCATGACACTTGCATCTTCTAATAATTTCCTTCCTTTCTCATGGTCATTCTCTTCATTTCCTCTTCCACACTTGATTTTAAGTTATTCAATATTTGTTCCTCATTACTTGGTGTAATATTCTCCACTAATTCCCTTATTGATTTTCCTTTTAATTTGCACAAAAAGGTTTTAAATTATGAGGTTTTAATGAATTCATCATCAGCCCCAAATGATTTATATGATATCTTCCTTGTGTCAATATCTGCACTCTCTTCAACATCTGGTTCCCTGGGAACATACTTGTAGTCTTGAATTCTCAATTTGAAAATTTTATCAACTGTACTACTAGGCCTACCATCATCAGATGCCTCTTCATCAGAAGATAATATTTTTGTATCTTGCAATCCCCAATTATACTCATCAAGAACTTTTTCAGCTTCCTCTACTTCCAAATTCCTGATCAAGTCATCATACAAATAGGGTATGTGATTGTATCCTCCCAAGTTCATTTTATTTTTGGAAAAATAAATATACCCTTTTGGATCAAATCCTTTTTGCGGTGGACTCTTCTTCATGTTGCATTGCAGCAATTTGTTGAGAACCATGTCATATCCATCCCTTGCTAATACAATGAAATCACTAAAGCATAATGTACTAGGCATAAATGCCTGCTTTCTGAAAGAACTTAGATTCATAACATCTGAAAAGTCCAATTTCCTATCAATCTCCAAATATGCAATCCTATTAGGCACCATCTTGGGTAGAATGAAGGGTCCATCTTCAAATCCATATACTCTCATCATGGTTGCATCTTTTAGACAATACCAATCTCCCCAATTGTGGTTGATAGGTCCATCGATATCCTTAGGCCTTAAAAAACTTTTTGTTTCATCAGAAAATGAGTATTCACAATGATGATTGTAAAATCTGTACAGTGGCTTCACAAAAAACTCTTCAAATTGTAGATAACAAGAATGTGACAATCTACAATCCCAGGTGGTAGTCTAGAGTTGTACTAGTAATAAACTTCCTTCCTTATCAAATTGTACAACCCTCAGTTTTTTAGGCCACATCTACAATTCTTGTCCATAATAAAGTATCATATGCATTAGGATTGAATAAGCATCCAAGTGCAAGATAGGAGCTCCACTTTTTGATGCCATCAGTCCTGAATCAAGTACTTTAAAGATGTGTGAAGCATAATAAAAAAACCTTGAATTGTGACATTGGATGTCCGCTGCAATTACCACAGGTACAACTAACATGTGCTCAGGGGCCTCCATTTCCAGCACTTGACACACTGAAAAATATGTGTACCTCATGTAGGGTTCAAACAAATCAACATGGAACGAGGGACCATCACTGCCATTCAGTGGAACTAAAACACCATATTTCTTAGACCTGTGTAGTGGAAACCTCCAACCCTTGTACAAAGTATCCATCCTCCAAAATTCCTTTTCCAGCTCTTCAGGTACAATTTTTTCACCACACACTCCCTCTAGGTTAAAAACCTCATAGATGGCAGTTTAAGATACATGTATAAATCATTTTCTTGATGGATCAAGAATAGCTTTACATTTTGTATTGTAATAGGCAGCTAGCATCTTCACCAATTCTACATTTACAAATACATTGGGGCAGACTAGTTTTCCTAGGTTTAACTTCCAAGGATTGCACATCAGTTCGTATTGGTTCCTTCATTGGTAATGAAAAATAAACAACTCATATCCCCTAATTGGGGTCCATATGTCTTGTATATGCTTGCATTTATCCTCTAACTTTTCCACTTCTACCCTAAGTTGTGAAGATCGCTTGACCTTAGGTCAAATTGATCAATTAAGTCCTGGCTTAACTTCCTCTCAGCTACCCCTAGTTCCTTCTTTGCTTCAATTTTTTTCTTTTTTCCTCTAGGGTTACTACTCTCACTCTGTTTCGTACCTTTTTCTTTTCCTAAGCTAGTGCTTTCCATTTTATGAATCACAAAACCAGAAATTTAATTACAGGGAACTTACAAGTTTATTTAGAATTATTTGACTGCAAGATCCTTTGGCCCTTCGTCCGTTCCTTTGCTGCTAAATTTGAAAATTTCTCCCTAAATTACTTTTCTTAATTCAAGAAATCATCAACACATTCAATAGTTATACTGACATTAATGTCCTAGCTTTGAACACGAGCATAGCTGATCTTCAAATTTACCCACTATCAAATCAAATGTTCTATCGACAAGACAATTGAAACTTTGGGAGATCCTTTTATTCAAGCTTGATTAACATTCATTAAACATTCTTTTTATTGGGGAGACATTACGCTGATATCACATAATCTATCCATCTAATTCATATAAATGTTGCCAAGAGTCACCTCAATGACTATCTTGATCTGTTTGTGTCTTCATCGGCAAGACATGGTGTATCGCTAAGACATTCAGTAATTTTGTAGATGTTATAAGTCTCCCCGATGATTATTGCTTCAATCTCAAGTATGTCACCAAGACTCCTGCCAATGTAATCTTATCAATGTGACATAGGGCTCGGGAGGACATTTTGAACTCATTTTGATAGCGTTTGTCTTGGTGATAGTATATTTCTTTGTTTTGTCGGCAAGACAAGATGGGTGTTTCAGCAATGATATTTCATTGGCAAGACAAATGCACTCAGGCTGACTCAAGGATCTTACTCTGATGGCATTGGTCTGGCTAATACAACTCCTTGTTCTTTGATTGGTGAGACAAGATAGGTTTCTTGTTGATGGAACTTCATTGATGAGACCTATATGTTCGGTATGACATTTTCATTTCACCTCGATGGAACTTGTCTTGCCAATGATATGGGTTATTTGAATACTAGATTTTGGAGGGTTTTCTTAATATCAAATGGTCTAGAATGATGTGATCATATGTGACTATGATGGATTATACTCATTTTAGGAAATCATCAACACATTTGGTAGTAATACTGCCATTAATGTCCTAGCTTTGAGCATGAGCGTAGTTGATCTTTCAATTTACCCACTGTCACATCAAATGTTCTATCGGAAAGACAACTAAAACTTTGGGTGATCCTTTTATTTAGGCTTGACTAATGTTAATTAAACATTCTTTTTGTCATGGAGATATTATGCCGATATCACATAATCTATCCATTTGATTCATATAAATGTCACCAAGAGTCACCCCAATGACTATCTTGATTTTTTTTTTGTCTTCATTGGCAAGACATAGTGTATCGCTAAGACATTCAGTAATTTTGCCAATGTTATAAGTCTCCCCAATGATTATTCCTTTGATCTCAAGTATGTCGCCAAGACTCCTACTGATGTAATCTTATCGGTGTGACATAGTGGGTCGGGAGGACATTTTGAACTCATTTAAATAGCGTTTGTCTTGGCGATAGTATGTTTCTTTGTTTTGTCAGCAAGACAAGATGAGTGTTTCGGTGATGATATTTCATCGAGGAGACAAATGCACTCTGGTTGACTGAGGGATCTTACTCCAATGGAATTGGTCTGGCCGATAATACTCCTTGTGCTTTGATCAGTGAGACAAGATAGGTTTCTTGCCGATGGAACTTCATCGATGAGACCTATATTCTTGGTATGACCTTTTCATTTCACCTCGATGGAACTTGTCTTGCCGATGATATGGGTTATTTGAATACTATATTTTTGAGGTTTTTCATGATATCAAATGGTCAAGAATGATGTGATCGTATGTGACTATGATGGATTATACTCAATATAAGGTTTTCTTTAGGGAATCAACGAGTGAAAAATCACTGTAAAGGCTAGTTGCTTTGTGATGAATGTTTTACCGTGGGCCTCTAGCCTATCCTAGGTCTTTGGAGTTTTTTTTATTCTTTGTTATCAGTTTTCAATGTTCTATACAATGGCCAAGTTTCTATTTGTAATCTGCTTTAAGTTGGTCATTAAAAAGAGATACATTGTTTGTTTCCTTATAGAAATAATGCATTTATAGCATTCATGTGTTTTTCATTTAAAATAATGGCATTTGGTAATAATAAGAAGGAAGTGTGAAGTTGGAAAAGTCATATTTTCATTTATTTTTATTTATTTTGAAATAATTAAATAAGTTTGATGCATAAGAGGATTCAATAAGTTGTTTAGAACAGTAAAATGGTGTCAATGTTTGTGATGAGGAAAAAATAATTGGAGAGTGGTTCAAAACTGGTTACAGGGTTTGAAAGGGATGTTTAAGTTGTACTTTTTAGAGTGATAAGGTTGACATTAAACTTTTGAAATATTTTTAGTTCATATTCTTAGGATAAAGATTCTTTTAAACAAAAAAATTGTTTTAAATTTCATACTTGGAAAATAAAAATGCAAATGCAATAAATGAATAATAGAGAATCATGCATGGGAACAAAACACCACCTACAAATGCAAATAAGTTATTGGAATGGCATAAAATAGATGATAAAGTCAAATATATTATTGGTCTTTCCCTTTCTAGCATTAAATTTTATTATGTATATTTAGATAAATCATCATAGGAAATTTGGGATAATTTCAATAAAATATTTGAGGCAAAAATAGTTAATGTGAAGTTTTTCCTAAAAATTCAACTATTTAGATTCAAAATGAGAGATATAATCACTGTATAATCACATAAGAAATTTGAGATCTCTCATTAGAAAATTGGTAGAGCTCAAGGCTCTATTAGATGATGAATATGGTAAGGATATTTTGTTAAATAGTTTGAAAATAAAACAATGTTATTTCTATGCTTAGTCCAATAACTTCTCAAACATAAGACGATGTGATTTTGTCCCTATTAGGAGAAGAAAAAAGAATAATGGAAAATATTTAAAAGTTGATTCTCAACATGAGAATTTATTTTACTCATGAGGTAATAATAATTAAAAAATAAAAATGAATGTTATTATTGTAAGAAAAAGGATCACACAGTGTGAACTTGTATAACTTGAGCCAATGATGTTCTTGAGGGAGAACTTAAAGAAAAATCAAATGATGTTAGCTTAGCCTATATATATTTGTTTGTTTCAATCAACATGTTTTGTTGTGTGGAATGTAATACTTAAGGGAGGGTGCTGGAATATTAAGATTAACGTTAATAAATTCACCTTACTAACTTGTTTATTTTTGTTATTAAATAATTAGTTATATTCTTGTAAGATAGTAGTTCAAATGGGAAGGTATATTTGAAAGGCTTTGTAAAAGCCATATTGTAATATATTCCCAAATGAATTGTATGATATAATTATTATTTTGAGTGTTTTTATGTGCAGATATAAGTTCTCTTGAGTTTTCCAATATATTTTGTATGTTCTATTAGCCATGATTTCATGATTAATTTTCCACTTTCGACACTACTTACTAAATTTTCCATCCAAATTTGACTCTTAGACTAAATATTTCATATAGGTGCATTTTAATGTTCTTACTATCACCTTTGGCTGAATTTTTAAATTGGTTCAACCATGCAAAAAGTGTGGTTACTTTTAATTATTTCCAGTTAAATTTTGGTTACAATTTTCTAATTTTCTTTCCATTTAGCTAGTCACAATTTCATACTAGCATTAGTACTTGAAAATGGCAGTTTACTTCTACTTAAAACTTGTGGTAATTTCATTAATCTTTTGCTACCTCTGGTGTTGAATTAGACTAGTTATGTCATCTAGGATTTGTTTTCATTCAATTTTTCATGTTTTCCCCTTAGCTCCTTCTTTATATGTGTTTTTTATGGAATCCTTTGGATATTGATGCAGAGTGGCAGGGATAGAAAACACCCAAATATAATGTAAAATACCCTCTAGCACTTAGGTTTCAACAAACTTCCACAAACTATGGTGAATTAGGCACTTTTCTGTCAAAAGGCTAGTAGCCTTACCCGGTAGGACAGTCAATATAAAAACCACATGGATTATTTTCAAGGCACCAAACCTATGAATTCAGACATCCACAATGGACCCCTACAAAGCTCCAAAACCTTTCCTCTTGACTGTCAAGGCATCACTCACAATGGCCCTTTCTACCACTACTCCAAGAGGCCTAATTCACAGACCTACACTTGGGTCTTGACTATCTAGGCTCTCCCCTTCACCCCAAAACCAAAAAATGAAATCCTACAGGTTTTTCACACCTATCACCATCATTCCTAAGTGCCTTTCAAACAGATTCTTCAAAATAAAGCAAAAACTCACTTTTTGCTTGTCACATGGGCTTGCCACATAGAGATGTCAAGCCAAGACATTGCACCATTTGCCTCCAAAGTTCTTGCTGCTCTCCAAGACTTCTGATACATAAAATTTCACCCTCATACCTTCCATCCCACCAAGATTTTGCAATGCTACAGTGTGGGAATGGAAGATGCATCCATTTTTTCCTCAAAACCTTGATTTTGAGGGTTTTCAGAACACCCGGGAGTAAAATTAAGATATATCCCTTATTACTCAATGAAATATCACCACTCCAACTCCAAAAGAAATCGTATTCAATTACCTTTCCAACCATTACACCCTTCAACCATAAAATAGAACGTACAGATCGTACCAAGTACGGGATCAGCAAATTCTAGAGGAAAACATGGGGTTTGAGACCACCCGGTAGTAAAATTGCAATATCTCACTCAATTCTCAATGAAATAACACCATTCAAATGCCAAAAGAAAGGTGATTCAATTATCTATCCAACCATTACAGGATTATAACATGAAACAACATATAATGTCCGTACAATGCACGGGATCAGCAGTTTCTTGATGAAAAACTTCAAAAACAGCAATTTCTCCTTTGAAAACTCCTTCTCAACTTCTTCAACAACCTTTCCTCGACCAAGAGAGGCATATTTGAAGCCTCCTAACTCCCTCCAACTTCCTCCAACTGCCATTTTAATCAGTTGGTCATTGGAAACACATTTAGACTTCACTTGAACACATAATTGCCTAATTAAGGCAATTTAGACAATTTTCACCAACTTGCCTACAAAGATGCTTCCAAAATATGTGAAAGGAATACAAGCCAACTAAAATAAGCAAGGTGACTCCCCTCAAGTGTCTAGATACAACAAGGCATCCTTATTTTGTTAATTTGCCAAAATGTACTAGACTTACAAAGGAGGATGGAGACCTTGTTTATACAAAGAGTTGGTCACCAAGACCAAAATTCCATCAAAAACTTAGGAGACCTATTACAAAGCATTGAAATGGTCCTTAGGACCTTATTCTAACACAAAAATAAGAAACAAAACACAACTAAACATTCTAGGTCCATTAGACCCATGGGTGCTCCTGCACCATACTCCCAAGCAAGAAAAAGATCTCAAGTCCTCTTTGAGATCAGGTCTTCTACAGTAGTTCCATGTTGTTTAATGTCAGTTTTAGACATCCAAGTGGCATCCTCTTCAGGTAGACCTTGCCACTTAACCAAGTACTCCTTGTAGACCTTCCTTCTAGTCCTCTTTGTCTCCTTGGTGTCTAGGATGCATTCAAGAGTCACAGGTTGGCTTGGGGGTAATTCCTTAACCCAATCATCATCTTCCATTGGTGTTGGACCTGCTACATCCCCTACATTCACAGAAACTTTGAAAGGAGACAAATCAGAAACATTAAAAATAGGAGAGATTGCCACCCCAGGAGGTAGCTCTATTTCATAAGCATTTTGGCCAAACTTGTGGACCACCTTGCAAGGTCCTATCTTCTTCATCATGAGTTTAGTATACTTTCCCTTTGGAAGTCTCTCCTTCTTCAAGTGAGCCAACGCCAAATCTCCAACCTTGTATTGAACATCCCTCTTCTTCAAATCTGCTCTTTCTTTATACTTCTCAACATTCTTTTGTAGAGTTTCCTTCACTTGTTGATGGATATCCCTTATTGTAACAGAAAAGTCCTCTCCTTCTGTTGACTGCTTTTAAGGCCTCTATCTCTTCTCTCAAGGCCTTCAACTCCTTTGCAACCACCGGTCCAGCTTTTGGAGGCATGATGACTTCCTTTCAACAACTACCTGCAATCAGGCTCTGATACCACTATGATGCAGAGTGGCAAGGATAGCAAACACCCAAATATAATGTAAAATACCCTCTAGCACTTAGGTTTCAACAAACTTCCACAAACTATGGTGAATTAGGCACTTTTCTGTCAAAAGGCTAGTAGCCTTACCCGGTAGGACAGTCAATATAAAAACCACATGGATTATTTTCAAGGCACCAAACCTATGAATTCAGACATCCACAATGGACCCCTACAAAGCTCCAAAACCTTTCCTCTTGACTGTCAAGGCATCACTCACAATGGCCCTTTCTACCACTACTCCAAGAGGCCTAATTCACAGACCTACACTTGGGTCTTGACTATCTAGGCTCTCCCCTTCACCCCAAAGCCAAAAAATGAACTCCTACAGGTTTTTCACACCTATCACCATCATTCCTAAGTGCCTTTCAAACAGATTCTTCAAAATAAAGTAAAAACTCACTTTTTGCTTGTCACATGGGCTTGCCACATAGAGATGTCAAGCCAAAACATTGCACCATTTGCCTCCAAAGTTCTTGCTGCTCTCCAAGACTTCTGATACATAACATTTCACCCTCATACCTTCCATCCCACCAAGATTTTGCAATGCTACAGTGTGGGAATGGAAGATGCATCCATTTTTTCCTCAAAACCTTGATTTTGAGGGTTTTCAGAACACCCGGGAGTAAAATTAAGATATCTCCCTTATTACTCAATGAAATATCACCACTCCAACTCCAA
>CM021101.1:306881586-306937938 GCA_007115665.2 Sequoiadendron giganteum
CAATTATCTATCCAACCATTATAGGATTATAACATGAAACAACATATAAAATCCGTACAATGCACGGGATCAGCAGTTTCTTGATGAAAAACTTCAAAAACAGCAATTTCTCCTTTGAAAACTCCTTCTCAACTTCTTCAACAACCTTTCCTCGACCAAGAGAGGCATATTTGAAGCCTCCTAACTCCCTCCAACTTCCTAAAACTTCCATTTTAATCATTTGGTCATTGGAAACACATTTAGACTTCACTTGAACACATAAATGCCTAATTAAGGCAATTTAGACAATTTTCACCAACTTGCCTACAAAGATGCTTCCAAAATATGTGAAAGGCATACAAGCCAACTAAAATAAGCAAGGTGACTCCCATCAAGTGTCTAGATACAACAAGTCATCCTTATTTTGTTAATTTTCCAAAATGTACTAGACTTACAAAGGAGGATGGAGACCTTGTTTATACAAAGAGTTGGTCACCAAGACCAAAATTCCATCAAAAACTTAGGAGACCTATTACAAAGCATTGAAATGGTCCTTAGGACCTTATTCTAACACAAAAATAAGAAACAAAACATAACTAAACATTCTAGGTCCATTAGACCCATGGGTGCTCCTGCACCAGATATATTTTGGCTAATAGTATTTCATGAAACCTTATTAAAGGTTCTACTTTTCCTAACTCTATAGCCCAACTATTCAATGGTCATTTTTCTAATGACTCCTTTCTCACTCTCTTGGAGGACAAACGTGACATTATTTAGGATATTCAATGCCTAGATATTTTCTAGAAAGCTTTAAGGTCAAATATATAGTAGCATAAAACTCAATGTTATAGAAAATCCTTCTTAGACAAGCCCAATTGGTTCAATTACTATGGATAGAAGGGGGTTGATCATAAGGAAGTGTTGAGATTCCTAAGCATCTCTTTTTCCTTTTAGGTTTCTCCTTCCCTTTTAAGGAAATATATCATTTCTAGAGCTGAGAAAAATTATCATATTAAATTATGAAGCCCCTTTCTTTTGCAAGGAGATTCCATGTGTGTTCAAAAATTCTTGTTACACAAATTTCCATTACTCATCTTGCTAAGAACCTTGCAAATCCTCATATTTGAAGATTAAAAAAATCCAAAGGTATATTTTATGGCCTCCCTTTAACCAAGGAAAATGGTTTCAAAAAGTATCCTAGGAGTTTTATTATTTCCCTCATGACTATAATAGGCTTGGCTTGCTTTATATTCACTACTCTAAATGGCACCATAATTTCAAATTTAATTAAGATACTCTAAAACCTAATGAAAATAGGTTGTAGCTCATCAAATTGGAGAAGTGAAAGGTCAATACCAGCACTAAGGAAGAGTTTGGAGGAGTGAAAACAAGGTCAATACCAGCGCCAAGGAAGAGTTTGGAGTTAAAACAAGGTCAATACCAGCACTGACGAAGAGTTTGGAGGAGTGAAAACAATGTCAATACCAACATCGAGGAAGAGTATGGAGGTGTGAAAACAAGGTCAATACGAGTGCCAAGGATGAGGTTGGGGGCACTCAGGGAAAATCGACGACCAAGGGACAATGAGTACTATAAGTTTGGCACCCCCATTCTCTTTAACCTGCATTTTTCATGCCTAGTTTCCAAAGATCTTCTTGTACATTGTCATAAAATGGTATAAGATAAGATAGAAAAAATAAAATAGCTTAGTCTTTCACATTTTTATCGAAGAAAAAATAAAATAGCTTAGTCTTTCACATTTTTATCGACCAGCCTTAGGTCTTGGCAAAAATCCCATAATCTATCCTCATCTTGGTTGTTGGTGGGAACATGTTATTCTTTGTTGTATGACCTACCTCAAATCTTATGTCCACAAAGTTGCTAAAAACATAAAAAAAAAGAAAAAATTTGAAGGTACAACTAAAAAGGGGTTATTTCCTTTTGGCCTCGTCCACCTCTTATATTTCAACATAGCATGGAATTACGCTTAGATAACATAAACTCAAAAAAATGGAAGTTTATAGGGGCAAAGGATCCCAAGTATATGCTAGGCTAAGCTAGATCTAATGAATGGAAATAGAGGCATACAATTCTTCTTTAATACCTCCACCACAAACATATGCAAGGAAAGGTCTCCTCCCTTCTTGGTAGTGATAACCTACTCCACACACAACCCTTAAAAATTATGAATAGAGGAATATAATCTTTGAAGAACTCAAATTTGATTCTCTCCTACTTGATGAAATTAGTCATTTTATCCTTACAAACATTTATAGTGATTACTAGAGGCACATAGACCAATTCTTCATAATAGAATAATTTTATCATACTTTTCCAATGATGGCATTATGAGAAAACCTTAGGTTAAATGAATAATTCCTAGCTAAGTTCTTTAAATCATGTCCAACCATATAAGAGAAGACCATTGCTATGTGTACTTGGATACCATGGAGAAAGGCTCTTTGGGATCTTTCATCAATCAAGGTATTGTTAAATTTTAACACCTAAAAGTGAGAATGAAGAATCTTTCCTAGGATGGTGGCCAATTATGCTTCTCAACACCTAGATTACAAAATCTGTCAATATCATTCCCATCACAATTAAACCTATTGCTTGAGGTATAGTCATACAAGTAAACAAATTGGATTTCTTGATAGTAGATACATTCTAGACAATTCAATCCTTGCACCAAAGATTGTTGAATTGGCCCAACAAACTACTCATGATGCCCTTACTATTAAGTTAAAAGTTTGACAAGGCATATGATTGCATCAAATGTCCTTTCATTTATAAAAGGCTCAAATGGATTTATTTTTAACCCTAAATTATTATCACACATTCAAACTTACAAAATACTAGTTGAATGAAGAACCTTCATTTGAAGGTGATGTCATCATGACCTTTGAATGAAGAACCTTCATTCAAAAATGATGCCATGTCAAGACTTTCAAATGAAGTTATTTTTTATTTTAAATATTTCATGTCCAAAATGCTTTATAAAAGGAACCTATGTTGTTAGAAAATGTGAACTAATTAAATAGAAAACTAACACACTGATAAGACATTATATCAAAGAAATCTAAACTAGAAAGCATAAATGCAAACTCTAACAGCTTCTTGAAATTCGTCCCATCATCCTCTATTTCCAAGGATTTGATTAAAGATGCTGGCTCTCAGTTGTGTAAGCAGAAGCTTGTTGAAATGGCATCTTAGGATAATGAGATTGATTGAATATGCATGTGCATGATTAAATGATTTAAGCTATGAAATTGAAATGCTATGATTATTGCTAAATGTTGATATGCTAGAATGCAACTATAGTAACTGCGTATAAAATCTAAGATTCGAGGTGTGTTTTCAACTCACAAGAGGGTTGTATTTATAGATTTTCGAAGGCAAAAATCCAGTTGGCAAGGATCAATGGTTGAGATTAAACCTGTTAAGATGAATGGTGATAGATCAAGAAGTTTGAAAAAAAGATAGAAGGTTGAGAGAAAGATGGAAAAATCCATAGTTGAGGAAAAATCCATAATTAAATAAATAAGTTTATTTAATTACATGTGAGAGCTGATAAAAAACGCTTTAATTAAATATTTTTGTAATATTTAATTAAGTGGAAAAGAATAAAGAATTAGAAAGAAAGCGTTTTAATTAAATATTAAAAATATTTAATTATGGAGAAAAGAAGAATATCATTTAAATTTGTGATAATTAATATAAATAAATTGTGAAATCTATTTAATTAATTAAGAGGAAGATAGCCATAATTAAATAAACTTATTTATTTAATTAAACTAGAAGAATTGGAAAATGAACAACATAAATAAATAATTAAATTTATTTATATGTAGATGACTTAAGAATATTAATTAAATAATTCATATTTAATTAATTAATAGGTTTAGTTAACCGTGTCCATTTTTAGATGTGTACATTTTGCCCCTCTTTGAAGTGATGTGTTTTACACATTGCTTCAAAGAATTTTGCCCTAGAATTTTGAAATTACTGGTGCTATATGCCCCCTCGAGAGATAAATCACCTGATGAAAGAATCAAAATGATTTTTAGAGGAAAACTAGTGATTTAGCTCTCGAAATAGTGCTTTGTGTTGCAAAAATTTGAATATTTTCACACTTTGACCCCCTTAAAAGGTGAAAAGTCATTGTCAAATCTCTAAGAGGTGAAAACAAGATGTTGATCCATTATGAACATCATAGATTCGAGCAAGCCCATTAGTATCAGAGACCAGCTGCGTATGGACCTCCGATAAGTCGACTTGAGCCTCTTCGTAAATTTTTTGATGATTTTTTGCATTTTTTTGCATTTTTTAGATTTTTAAGTCTCTGGTTTCGTGCATACAAGCCATAGTATAGCGCATACAGTAGATAAAGTCACGCACCCAGTTTAGCACATAGGGATGAAATAGTCGCGCATAACGTAGAATGGCGCATAGGGTCCCTGTTTTAGTGCATATAGAAATGTTGTCCACGTAGGATGCTAGATTGGTGCATAGAGTAAGGTGGCGCATAGGGTGACTGTTTTAGTGCATTCGGTTGATAGAATAGCACATAGGTGAAATGGCACATCGAAGGTCTATTTTAGCGCATCGAGTAGATAGAGTCGCACATTGATGGAGTTTGCACATTGTAGCTCTGTTTTAGAGCATATGGGGTTAAAGTTGCGCATTTAGCGTTTAGCGCATTGATGGCCTGTTTTGGCGCATCCAGGGATTTTTCCCGAATTTCAAATTTTGAAGAAAATTTGATAAGTGCTTGATGATTGTTGCTAGATTAGCCAACTGAATTTATGCGTTTGGATAACATCAAGAATAGATTAGTTTGATTTGAAAAACTTGTCTTCGTGCTTGAAGGACAAATAAGTCTGATAAATTTGCTTTCCTATTTGAAAGGCAAATAGTAATGATAGATTTTCTTTCTCGATTGAAAATCAAATAGATGTAGAGTCATATGATTGTTAAATTTGTTTCCCTACGATATGAAAAACAAATAGTAGATGAAAATGTTTGATAAATTTTCTTCCATGTGATATGAAAAACAAATAGTAGAAATGATAGATAGATTTGCTTCCATGCGATATGAAAAACAAATAAATGTTGATTTTGATTGAGCTGATTGCTTGTTGATGTTGTAAAGATTTTGCTTTAAATGTACCGATTTGATTAGAGATTACTTGTTGATTGATTTGTATGATTGCTTGATGATGTTGTAAAGGAGGAATTTAACCTCCTCTAGATCAGAGAGAGATTTCCTCAGACGTGGGAGATGATTCTGTGACTTTCGCAAGGTGGTTTAGAGGTTATACATCAGTGTAGGTTGGGTCCATTGTTGAGGAGCCCACAGTATTGGGTCAACAGGGTGCTATTGACTGCATTAGCTGAGAGATGGCATAGCGAGCATAACACCTTTAATATGCCCACTAGAGAGATTATGGTGATGCCAGAGGATGTGTACAGGATCTTGGGTATTCCTATGGTTGGTGAGCTTGTGATCTATGATCACAAGGAGATCAAAGGGACCAATGCACTTAGGCAAGTCTTCCAGGATCCTCATGTCTCTGAATATGAGCTTCCCTGGAAGGAGATGGTGGAGAGATATGCCCCTCTATCATCGGTTTTAGCAGGTATGATCAGTGGTTTCCTTTGTCCTGATCACAGGGAAAAGGGACTATCAGTTTGTTGGGGCAGAATTTTGGAGGATATGATTCTCCATCAGACCAGATATGCATGGAGATCGTGCATGCTTTCCCATCTATACCACGATCTTCATCAAGTCATGTACACCAATGGGAAGAGTCTCTCATGTGGAGTGACTCTTCTACAGATATTCGCATGGGAGAATTTTATGATTACTTGTCCCATTCTATGGAGGGATCATCCCCTCAGGTTCCCATATGTCTATGCATACA
Source organism: Sequoiadendron giganteum (assembly GCA_007115665.2). Taxonomy (NCBI): domain Eukaryota; kingdom Viridiplantae; phylum Streptophyta; class Pinopsida; order Cupressales; family Cupressaceae; genus Sequoiadendron; species Sequoiadendron giganteum. The sequence goes on from CM021101.1 coordinate 306,887,493, forward strand.
TAGGGCCACTTGTCCAGCCGAGGCGGGGCAAGTTCGAGTATTGGCGATGCATGTTAGATGATCTGGATATAGTCATCTGGAGACCGTATGTAGATTGTGATCTGTGGGAGACAAATGATTTAGAGTTTCCCTATATTATGAGATCCAAATATTTGATCGGATGCACCCCCTACATTATTGAGTGGTTTCTAGTGATGAGGGTCTTGAGGCAGCTAGGGTTAGTGAAGATAATGTTGTAGGGTGTGACACATTATGGCAGGTGCCGGGAGGATATACCAGAGTGGGGTCCTACTATGACCATTGAGGTGGCCCAAGCATAGTATATGGAGCTGCAACTAGTACAATGGGTTATGCATCTAGAGGTTACAGATGCAGGGATGACAGATGAGTATGCGACATAATTTTACACACATCCCTTTCTGAGGTTTACTAGTCTGGAGGAGCCTGCCCCATTGATGGAAGGACCAGTGATTCAGTGAGGGCGAGGGTAGGTACAGGTACAGGAAGTAGCAGGGAAACCACTAGGAGAGGCTCCCGTCGGGGCAGAGGATGTTGTGGCCATGGATATTGATGAGGAGGGGGATAAGGAGGATGATTCCGGCAGCCAGGATGATAGTAGTGATGATAGCAGGGATGACGGAGGTGGTGAGGGTAGAGGATAGAGGTATTTATTTGATGTTCCCTTCAATACGTGGCCATGAACATCAAGAGGGGTGGACCAGCCGATTACTTCAGCTCCACGGATTATTATCAGGGCTCCCTCACAGGGACAAATTGATGCATTACAGGCAGAGGTTCAGACTCTTTAGAGTCAGTTAGCACAAGCTCAGGGGATGATTATTCAGCTGTAGGCACAGGTTGCACAACCACCACCTCTTGACCCATAGGTAGCATAGCTTATGGCTGAGAGGGACAGCTTTAGAGAGAGATGTGTACAGGCCGAGGGGGTAGCTAAGAGACTTCTCAGGTCAGTGGAGAGCACCTCGATCGGGGAGGTTGTGGCAGAGGGTTTGGAGACTACTCAAGAGGCCGAGTATTACAAGATGAGGTATTTCGAGGCAGTACAACCTAAGAGGAGGATTGCCTTCACACAGTTGGGTACTCGGTCTCGAACTCATTCACGCAACCATTCCAGAAGTGTTACCAGGAGCGTGGGTCAGCTAGTTAGATGAGAGCTCAGAGCTTCTAGAAGCAGAGATCCATCGAGACCCACTACCTCAGGAGGTAGCAACAACCATGTGCCACAGCCAGATGCCCCTCAGTGATGAGCATTTTTGACATTATTATTCCATTGTATTTGATATATCTTGTTGAGACATTTGATATCCTTGTATTCCTAGACATTTTCTTTGATGAGATTTATGAGATGTAGTGGTGATTCGATTAGGTATGTGTTATGAATGATTTATGCTTATGTTATGAATGCATGTTTATTTTTATATGTTATGTTGTGTATGATTGTCATGATGTATGATGCAAAAAAAATAATTTTCTTTTTATAATGTATGTAATGAATGCAAGATGTGTTGTGATGAAATGTTTCTAATATGATGATGTATGATGCAATTTAAAAATGATTTTATTTTATAATGTATGTAATTAATGCAAGATGTAAGATGTAATGGTGAATTTTTTTAATGATGTGAAAATGATATGATGTAATGATGAACGATTTAAAATGGAACCTACTAGAATGAGATGAATGGATAAAGGATATGATTTATGAAGATGTAATATTAAATGAATGAGATGCACGTGACATGGATAATGATGTAATATGATAATGATGAGAATGATGCAAAATGTAAATGAACATGATAACCTAAATGATGATGTGAAATGAATGATATGGATGCAATTTTAATATGAATGTATATATATGTGATAAATGATGTGAATGTGAATGCAAAATATAAATGTCTAATGTGATATGAGATGAATTATCAAATGAATGACTTATGCACATGATATGAATATGATGAACTAATAATGAAACGATTATGCAAAAATGTAATAATGATGATAATACCCTAAATGAGTGATAGTGAAATAATGTGAATAATGATGAAATGAGATATAACAAATGTCCCATCGTACTCAATTGTTGTCTAAAAATATATCCAAGAATTTTAGCCAATGTTCAAAAATCTATTTAAACAACCCTCGAAATGCAAATGAATTATGCAGTCCTAAAATGCCATAATGAACTATGCAGTCCTAAATGCAGTAATGAACTATTCTCCTTGTTGCCATTTCATGTTGTGCTTGGTTTTCATCATTGAGCCTTTTGATATGTTGAAAGTTAGTACAAGCATCAAAGGGTATGTTAGCACCAATGATGACCTGAGTACTGCTTTCATGATGTTTGATGTAGCAAGTTAATACAAGCATCGAGGTATAATTGAACCAAGATGACCTGAGTATTGCTTGCATAAACAGACAAAATTTAACCATTGTCCTATGCAAATTCCGAAATGTCATCAATGATACGTTGTAGAGCATGTCCCATGAAATTTTTTCACAATACTAATGATTAGCTTACAGACATCAAGCAAGGAAAAATCATACTTCTTCCTTGTGATTCTAGTTCAGTACATTATTGAATCACTCTAAAGACATGATGTCATCAAATATCAAAACAACAATTGTAACTTATTGTTTTAAGTTTATCATTCATTTTATTCAGATTAAGATCATCCAATTTGTTCATTTGTCAAATAGTTATGCAACCTCATTGTAATTGGGCAAGTCTGTTGTTTTCTTGATATTTTGATGCTTAGACACATGTTGTCATTTTCCTATTTAGGGAAGCTCCCAAAAACGAACTACCCCCTAGTGACCTTGTACTTCGACTCTTGCTAAACACAACTACTGCGAAGGATAATCCAAATTCATCAAGCCGTGATGAGGTCCTTGTCATTTCAAGGAGATGATGTGATGTAAACTGTGATGGCGAGGCATGTGTGTGATGCCGATGAAAAGATGGACATGCAAAAATGAATCGTAATAGATGAGAGAGCCAAATAAAATCACAAACAATGCCTGTTTGCCAGGTTTTCACTGTTTTGTTTTTATTGCACTTTTTCCGGATTTCCTGATTTTTTTTTGTTATTACCAAGATGCCTGTTTGCTAGGTTTTCATCAAGGCAATGATTTTTTTCTCTTTTCTCTTTTTTTTTTGTATTTTTGCTCTTTTTTGATTTTTTTGTATTTTTTCTCTTTTTGATTTTTTTTGTATTTTTGCTCTTTTTGATTTTTTTTGTATTTTCTCAAGACTTTTTATATTGTTTTTGATATTTTCTCAGGACCTTTTATATTGTTTTTGATATTTTCTCAGGACTTTTTATATTGTTTTTGATATTTTCTTAGGCGTAGAACTTCTTTAAATGAATGATGTTGGTTGGATCTTCAAACAAGTCCCCTTCTGCTATTGACAACTGATATGCCCCCGATCTATATGCTACAACGATAACGAACAGACCCAGCCAATTAGGTTCGAACTTGCCTTTCTTCTCTCTATCCTACTGATTGTTAGGGTTTTCTTTGAGAACCAAATCACCTACCTAAAAAGTTCATGGTTTGACTCTGTGATTGTAGCTAGGGGACACAACTTGCTGACATCCCTTCAGGTGATTAACTGTAGTTTGACATCATTCATCAAGTAGTTCCAGCTCTTGCAACCATGATACTTTATAGTCTTCATCATTGATTAGCCCTTTGAGTGAGACTCGAAGTGAGGGAATCTCAACTTCTAGTGGTAAAATCGCTTCTACTCTGTAGACCAAAGCATAAGGGGTAGCTCCTGTTGGTGTACGAATGCTTGTTCTGTATGCCCATAATGTTGGATTTAACTAGACATGCCAATCATGACCTGCTTCAATTGTCTTCTTCAAAATCCTTAGAATCATTTTATTTGAAGCTTTCACTTGACCATTCCCTTGTGGATAGTAAGGCATAGAGAATTTGTGTTGGATTGAAAATCTTTCACATAGCTCATCAACATCCTGATTTTTAAAGGGTCTTCCATTGTCTGTGATAATGGAATTTGGAATACTGTATTGGCAGATGATATAGTTCAAAATGAATGAGGAGATTTGTTTTCCAGTAACAGTTGTTAGGGGAACAACTTCAATCCATTTAGTGAAATACTCGGTGGCTGTAATGATGAATTTATGTCCATTTGAAGATGATGGGTGAATTTTTCCAACCAGATCCAATCCCCACTGAGCAAAAGGCCATGTTGTGGTGAAAGGTTGTAATTCCTGAGTAGGAGTGTGAATGAGATTCCCATGAATCTGATATTTTGCACATTTCTTCACAAAGATGAAGGATTCCTTCTCCATGGTCGGTCAGTAGTACCCTAATCTTACAAGTTTCTTTGCTAAGGTTAATCCACTTGATTGTGTCCCACAAATTCCCCCATGGACCTCTTGTAATTCCTTTTCCAATTCATCGCGTTCAAGACATCTAAGGAGGGTACCATCCAGACCACGCTGGTATAAGACGTCAACAATTAAAGTGTAACGGGATGATTGACAGATGAAATTTCATTTATGATTCCTAGATAAGTCTAAGGGTAAGATAGTATCCTTTAGGTAAGTGTAAATTTGGCCATACAAGGGAGAATCAGAACTAGTTAGATAGCAAATGATTTGAGTTTCAGGATTGTCATGGGCGGGAGAAAATAATTTTTCCACTAAGAAATCATACCATGTTTGATTTTCTGTTAACTGAAGTAGAGAGACAATTGTAGCCATAGCGTGTGCTGTTTTATTATCAATACGTGGAATCTATATGAACTTGATATTAACAAAGTATTTCTTGAAATTGTCCACCATTTTTTTGTAAGGCATCAACTTGTCATCTTTAGTGTGATATTCGTCATTGATTTGATTTATAACAAGTTGTGAATCACCAAAAACTTGAAGTTCTATTATTTTCCAGTCTACTGCAATTCATATGCCAATTACTAATGCCTCATACTCAGCTATGTTGTTTGTGCAAGGAAACATTAGCCGATAAGATTTTGGAATTGTATGTCCTTGAGGTGTAATAAAAAGAATTCCTACTCCTAAACCATGTTGAGTGTAAGAACCATCAAAGTAGAGTGCCCATGACTACTGGATATCTGTTGTGAATACATCGGCATCAAGAAAATCAACATGTATTGGGTGTTCTACTGGTATTGGTGCTTCTACTAATTGATCTGCAATTACTTGTCCTTTTATAGCTTTTTGATCCACATAATGAATATCAAATTCGCTTAGGATCATAACCCATTTAGCCAACCTGCTAGTTAAGGTTGCCTTACTGAGAAGATATTTGAATGGGTCAATTTTAGCTACAAGCTTTACTATATGAGTTAGCATGTAGTGTTGTAACTTTTAAGAAGTGAACACCACTGCTAAGGAAGCTTTCTTAATGAAGGTGTAATTTAGCTCATGACTTGTCAAGGTTCGACTGATGTAATAAATTGCTCGCTCTTTTCCTGAGTTGTCTTCCTGTGCCAATAATGCTCCTAAAGATACTTTCATGGCAGCAATGTATAATATGAGAGGTGCACCTTGCACTAGTGGGATCAATACTGGTAGATTCATGAGATACTTCTTTATCTGATCAAATGCTGCTTCGCATTTGTGCTCCCACTTAAATGGAATGTTCTTGTGTAACAAATGTGTAAATGGTAAGCTTTTATCTGCCAGTTGAGCAATCAATCTTCGAATGGATTGTAACCATCCCTATAAAGAGCATAGTTGAATAATGTTCTGTGGTGGTGGCATATCAAGAATTGCTTGTACCTTAGCTGGATCCACTTCAATTCCCTTTTCTAATACAATATAACCTAATAGCTTTCCAGATTTTACTCCAAAGACACATTTCTTTGGGTTAAGTCTCACTCTGAATTGTTCCATTCTTTTGAAAATTTTAGATAAGATGTCTATGTGTCCTTCCCTAGTGTTAGACTTGGCAAGAAGATCATCAACGTAATCTTCCATGAATGTATGCATCATATCATGAAAAATCGTTGTCATTTCTCGTTGGTATGGCATTACATTCCAGCAATAGGTACCCAAAGGACATGTGAATGCCATTTTATCCTGATCCTCTGGTGCAATCTTTATCTGGTTGTATCCTGAAAATCCATCCACTAATGAGTACATCACATGTCCAGTGGTGAAATCAAAAATCATATCTATGTTTGACAAGGGGAAGTCATCCTTGGGACATGCTTTGTTAAAATCCCTGAAATCTATACAAATTCTAATCCTTCTATTTGGCTTTGAAACAGGTATGATATTGGAGATCCATTCTGCATAGTCCATAGATCGAATGAATCCAATATCTAAAAGTTTCTTTAATTCATCTTTAACCAATAATGCAACATGTGGATGCATTTTTTTGAGTTTCTGTTTTACAGGTTTTGCCCCTAGCATAATAGATAGATGATGCATGATGAGATTTGGATCTAATCCCAGCATATCTGCATAGGACCATGCAAAACTAATTTGATTGTTCTTGAGAAATTCTATGAATCCAGGTACTTCTTCTTCTGTTAGAGATGCAACAAGTTGCAAAACCATGGGCTGTTCTGTAGTACCTATATTGAGTGCTTCTATTGGTTCTATTAAAATGGAAGACCTCTCCTAATAATGCTCCGGAATAGTTTCCCATCCTCTAGTGCCTTGGAAAGGTTTTCACCTTGGATACGCTTTTTATTTTTCTCTTTTCTTGATCTAATACTGCCTTTGCTAGGTTTCCACCATTAGATCCTTCTTTTACATTATTTATTTCATAGCTGAGAAACTTGGCACTTTCCTGTCAGAAACTCTAATTTTGTGATTCCTTGGTGGAACTTGTTTTTGGTTGGGATGAAGAAAGAAAGTTTATGATGGTTTCATCATTAGGAAAAGTTGTGATATCAATGGGTGTGATTTGTTCCCAATCAATGAGTTCAGGATGGACCAAAGGGAATGGATCATTAGGATGAGTAAGGTCACTGGACGTTAGGGTCATAATGCTATTGTTAATGTCATTATGGGGGAGGTCTAGGATGGCATCCACCTTAGAATGATATGTCTCACTTTGAATCAAATTAGTCTCACTAGTCATGATCGCTTTGTAGGATGTAATCAAGCAGAGGGCTTGAGCCTTCCCCTTGTAAGAATGCGGGTGTGAATCTGTGTATGACAACCACCCTTTTCTCAGAGATATATGTATTATCAAAGAAGTTGTCCCATTCATATTCATTAGAGTCGGTGTCAAAATTGTTGCTTGAATTCTCAGAATTGATTCAGCCAACTCCTCGTTAGACAGTCTTTGTACTACTTCTTCCTTTGTATCTTCACCATATCCTAACGCAGTCTTATCTTTTGGGTGAAGTTTTTTAAGTTGGATAGGTTCAAAAATTCCCTCTTTCCTTTTACCTATAGGGGCATTTCCTTCATAACCCATTTGTTGCATGATAGCATAACCTTTTCCATATTGTTCTGTGGGTAACTTGACATGTAGTACTAATTCTTCTTCATCTTTATAGAGCCAATCAAGGATAGCTCTATCTTCTGTTTCAGTTTCTTTGATAAATATCCCATTAAACTTGGTGATGGGAACTGAAGCTAAGGATAAAGCTATTGTAGCCTATTGTATGGATGTTGATGGTTGACCATGGGATCTTGGAGATAGAGGTAGATTAGAGAGAGATAAAGAATATTCTCCCACCCCATCATCTTTTATTTTTAGCTTGGTGCCAAAATTACTTATCATTTCTCATGATTGGTCATTGTTTTTCGAGGTAGAAATGGCCAAGGCCTCTCTATTATGAGGGACAAGTGTGTCCTGAGTTGCTCTTAGGTTGGAGCAAGTTTGGCTGCTAATGTGATCAGCAGGTATTGTTACTTCTTGTCCATCATATGGAAACTTCAAGCATTGATGATAAGTAGATGGAACAACTTGCATGTCGTGGATCCATGGGTGACCCAATAGTATGTTGTAGGTTAGATCATGATCTAGAACCTGACAAAAGGTATTCTTCACAACAGGTCCCACTCTGATTGGTAGCATGATAAGGCCTTTGGAAGTTATTTCCTCATCGTCATATGCCTTGATTGTAATCTTTCTTCGTGGATCTATAGATTCTACTAAATATCCCAATGCTAGGACCAGTTTTAAAGTACAAATGTTTAATCCAGCTCCCCCATCTATTAGGACACATCTAATGTGACCTTTGTGAACCATGACCTCTAAGTATAGTGATGAATTATGCGGATGGGTTATGGATGAGTCATCTTTTTTGGTAAAGGATAAACACATGGATGTGGACAAGTGTCCCACCATGGCTTGAAATTTATTGATATCCAAATCAGGGGATACAGTTGTATCAACAAGGGCTTTTTCCAGAATGTCCTTATGCGCAGGTGATAACTTTAAAAGTTCCAAGATAGAAATTTCGGCTAATGTTTTCCGTAGTTGATCAACCAGATTGTATTGACTTGGAGGGGGAACTTTCTCTTTAGATGAGCTTCCTTTGACAATGATTTTGGCTTGTCCCCTTATCATAGAATTGACCTCTCGATATTCTTGCCTACCTTTGATTCAGATAGCATTGATTTGTTGATTGTCAGTATAAATATGATTGATAATGACGTCATGGACATAATTGACATTCTTGCCCTTGTCACCAGAAGATTCTCCTTTTTGATAATTGGGGAGAGGGTCCTTGAATGCTTGATGTTCATTATTTGTGTTATGTCCTTCAACTATGATGGTATGGTTATCAATCAAATCCTAAACAATATTCTTTAACCCTTGGAAATTGTTTGTCTTATGACCTTTACACCTATGATAGTCACAAAAGTGTGAGTCATTCCATGATGGTGGTTTAACTCGAGGCTCATAATCTCTTTGTGGTGGCAATGTAATAGCATTCTAATTCAATAACTCTTTGAGAATGGACTCCAAAGATTGGCCCAAGGGAGTGAAACTCCATCGATTCAAAAAATATGAAGATTTGGGCATATTTGAATTTTGATTATTGCCAAATTATTTCCTTGATTATTAGTTGCGTTTCCTTGATTGGAAACATTACCTTGGGTACTACAATTTCTAGCATTATTGCTACATTGAACACCTGACACATTAAGGATGGTAGGCTTCATATTCACATTGTTAGAATCTACTACCCCATCATTCACAAAATTTTTATTGTGATTCCAAAATCGTGACTTGTCATTGTTGCTATTATGGTTGTTGTTGTTGTTGTTGTACAAATTGGCACCCTCTTTATCAATTTTCAAAACTCCACGCTTGATCAAAGAACCTTCAAAAGTAATTGCATTTTCAATCAATTTTTCAAATGATTGAGGACAGTGAAGGTTTAGTCTGTAACTCATTTCTTGATTAAGACTATCAATAAATATTTCCATTTTTTCTATTTCAAGAACAGGGCGAGAGTATCTAGTAAACACCCTTCTCCACCTTTGCAAAAATGTAGTGAAAGATTCTCCTACTTTTTGTTTTACCTTACAAAGATAAAGCATGGTTATCTAGTGTTGGATGTTGTAAGAGTACTATGCTATAAACTTGTTTATCAATTCCTCAAAGGTTTTGATGGGGGGAGTGATCTTTGAAAGCCACAACATGGATTTCCCATCAGACTTCGTGGAAACAATTGTATTAAGTAGGTATCATCATGAGCAAATTCTAAGCTCATATTTCATAAATCCCTTACATGTTCAATGGGGTCAGTTTTCCCATTATACCTATCAAACTTAGGGATTTCACAATGTTTTGGAAAAGGAATCATTTGAAGATTCCTATCAAATGGATAAGGACATATTTCATCCCAAACATACTTCTTTGTTGCTCCTCCTTGCATTTCTTTTATTTGTCCTTGTAATTCCTTGATCTGTTGAGTAAGGGCACTAAAATAATTAGGAGGAGTTTAAGGATTTTCTTTAATCCCTTCAGTGTCGAAATCGGTAGGTAACTTAGCTCCTTGATTAGCTAATGAAAGGAAATATCTTTCCTTGTTTCTTTCTAAAAACCTTTCCATAAGAGTATGGAATTGGGGATCCTACTCCGCTCCTTGTAGTTTTTCTTCCATTATCTCTTCAGTATTTGAATTATTAAAGAGGTTCTCTTCCCTTTCACTATTATCACCCATCTTGCTTGTTGTACTTTTGTCTGTTTCTATGTGTTTTCGAGATCTCATGACAACAAGCATAAGCTTTACTCAATTTCTACTAACCTAGATCAAAATATTGAAATAGTGCAATGTTGATTGATATGAAAGTCAAGATAGAATGAAGATTCTATGACTTAAAAGGATTCTTAATCTCTAGTTCATGATTCCCTAATTGGAAGGATGAAAATCCTTTTTGCGGGAATTAAACTAAAGGTAAAAAATAAAGGTGATTTTGCACTTTGTGGGGTTTGATCGTAGCTTTGTAAAAAGATGGGCTTGATGGATGCCTAATGTGCTTGAGTTCTCTATTGCAGAATTTGATTGGGATGAGTAGCATATGTGATTGCAGGTTGGGGAATATAAGAAGAAAAAATATGCTGATTGTGGTTGTGCCTTTGAGAAAGGGATCTTCTTTGAAAGAAAGCTCGTGAGTATAAAGGTTCTACAATGTAATCATCAGTGAAACCTCTAATATAGTCATGATATCAGTAAATGAAGATCCTATATTCAAGCAAGACATTTTGACTTTGGTATATAAATTTCCTCTTCTTCAATAGCTTCTTATAACTAAGAGATTTCTTTGGCTTTCTAATCTTTCTTTCTAGAGACTCTTAGCAAAGGTTGTAGAATTCCAAACTCTGAGTGTGGGAAAGACTAGACTGATATGATTTGATTTCTAAATGTCAAAAAATTACCTAGGCTCAAAAAACATATGCACCAAAATAGAAACTGAATGTGCCAAAACAGACCTCCTATGTGCCAAAACAGATCCCAGATGCGTCGAAATAGAGCACGGATGCGCCAAAACAAAGCAAAGATGCGCTGAAACAGAGCACGGATGCGCCAAAACAGAGCATAGATGCACCAAAACAAAGCAGCAATGTGCTGAACACAGAGCAGAAATGAGTCGAAATAGAGCGACAATGCGCCGAAACAGACCCGGGATGCGCTAAATTATCCATTTAGACTTCTGAGACAAATGTGTTTGGACATTTTGATATTTTTGGATGATCTTAATCTGATTTAAATGTGAAAAACATAGCATAGAGAGGTAGACAGTTGTTTTGTTAATCCTAAAATCTAAACAAAGAGTGTATGTTCTTGAGATTTTCACAGGTTTTGAACAAGATAAACACTTCAGTCAGACTCACTCTTAATTTGTCAAATAGGTCATCATAGTAATCATAGCCCACAGCTTGAAATCGCATCGACTCACATAGCCATGTCACCCCTAGAGGGTACCCGTGTTTTTCTCTTTTCCAGGTGCGTACTCAAAGTGATGGAAGTGGATACCGAATCCTTTGAGCAAACAATCCATGGCGATCATATGGTGAGTGTCTTGGGGGCAGATTCTTCCCTCCCCTTGCATTGTGATTAAAATGATGTTTGGATACTGACTCGGTTGGCTTTCTACACTATGGTTTGTAGTCAGGGTTTCCGTTTGATGCAGAAATAGATAAAATCCCTTAGGAGACCTCCCAATCTTTAGAACAAAGAATTTGGGGATGGTTATCTCTGCACATTGCCATCAAATTGCAGACTTTCCCCGAATTCGCTTTTGATTATAGTGGGTTGGAAAACCTAGCTTTGGTTGTTCCCACTTAGGTTGTTCTTGTAGGGTGAGTACTTTTTCCCACTATGGCAGGCCCTCTAAAGGATGTAATAAAACATAAACATTGCATAAGAATAAAAAGGCAGTCTGGTATTCTAGTCACCCAATTAAGGGGAGAGCATAGACCTATTGCCACAAACAAAGCAAATAATGTTCTTTTTATAGCACCAAATAACAATGAACTAATCTAAGTGAAGATTTTGCTTCACAATAGGCATGGGGTTCATTTTAACTGCAATAATAGCGTGTGGTGACTACCGTACGATTGATAGATTCCAGATTTTAAATTTCTATCATAGGATTGGTTCTTTTTGCCTTTAAAATAGAAATGAAAAACTTTGTCCACGAATGGCGTCGGAGTCAAAATTTCTATTACAAACCCTTTGCATGTGCTAAGAAATTTTTTGTCTGCAAATGGCGTTGGAATCAAAAATTTTGTTTATAAACCTCCTGCATGAGCCAAAATAGACCCCCAATGCGCTGAAATAGTTACTGAATGCGCTGAAAGATCAATACGGGATGTGCTGAAACAGTCTCTAAATGCACTGAAATAGTCCCTGAATGCGCCAAAACAGTACGTCCATGTGCCGAAACAATCTCGGGATGCGCCGAAACAGTGTCTGTATGCGCCAAAAGAAATATCGTATGCGCCGAAGTGCAACTCCAGTCTATCACCTATCAGAAAAATATGCAAATAAATAGATTAAAATGGGGGGATGCCCCACGGTGGGCCCCAAAAATGTGTTGTTAGAAAATGTGAACTAATTAAATAGCAAACTAACACACCGATGAGACATTATATCAAAGAAATCTAAACTAGAAAGCATAAATGCAAACTCTAACAGCTTCTTCAAATTCGTCCCATTGTCCTCTATCTCCAAGGATTTGATTAAAGATGCTGGCTCTCAGTTGTGTAAGCAACAACTTAGGAGAATGAGATTGATTGAATATGCATGTGCATGGTTAAATGATTTAAGCTATGAAATTGAAATGCTATGATTATTGCTAAATGCTAATATGCTAGACTGCAACTATAGTAATTGTGTATGAAATTTAAGATTCGAGGTATGTTTTCAACTCACAAGAGGGCTGTATTTATAGATTTTTGAAGGCAAATCTAGTTGGAAAGGATCAACGGTTGAGATTAAACTTGTTAAGATGAATGGTGATAGATCAAGAAGTTTGAAAAAAAGATAAAAGGTTGAGAGAAAGATGGAAAAATCCATAGTTGAGGAAAAATCCATAATTAAATAAATAAGTTTATTTAGTTACATGTGAGAGATGATAAAAAGTGCTTTAATTAAATATATAAAATATTTAATTAAATATGGAGAGAAGAAAGTTTCTAATTAAATATTATAGAATATTTAATTATGGAGGAAAGAAAGCTTTTAATTAAATATTTTTGGAATATTTAATTATGGAGAAAAGAAGAATATCATTTAAATTTGTTATAATTAATATAAATAAATTGTGAAATCTATTTAATTAATTAAGAGGAAGATAGCCATAATTAAATAAACTTATTTATTTAATTAAACTAGAAGAATTGGAAAATGAACAATATAAATAAATAATTAAATCTATTTATATGTAGATGACTTAAGAATATTAATTAAATAATTCATATTTAATTAATTATTAGGTTTAGTTAACCATGACCATTTTTAGATGTGTACAGAACCTTTGCATGAAGGACCTTCAAATGAAGACCTTAATTCAAAGGTTCTTCATATGAAGGTTCCTTTAATGCCATCCCATTATAGCTCTTAGAGTTGTTAGAGATATTTTTGTTTCGAAGTAGAGATTAGACCATCAAATAGTGTCACCATGACTCTACCAAGATATCCATCAAATTGATAAACCCTGACTTAACAACCACAAATTCACAAGAAAATTGCCCCTATCAGCCCTAGGGCATCAATTCAATGCCAAGTTTCTTGCTTTAACAAAACCCTAAATGCAATGAACCTCTATCATACCATGTTGCACACCAATCCACCGAGCTATAGTTCCAAGATAGTGGGTGGATTGGTGGATGTCATTTATGTTTAGTCCTCAAACCCTTACATAGGCAAAATAGGGTAGTCCCTGTATTTGATTGTTTTCTCCCACAGAACAATGATTGAGCACTTCAAAACAAATGAAAATGAAAGGGAGCACATATATTTATCTACACCAATGATCTTAGAGCATTTCAAGCTTGTAAAGATCCATACAACACAAAAGAACTTCAGAAAAATAGTATAAACATAGAAAATTACTTCAAGAACGTGGTATTTGATATGAAATTTTGGTATCAACTCCTCCAACAATTGCAATGGGATGGGAATACAATATGATAGAAGTGGGATAAGAAATGCATCATTTGAACCATCAAACCAATATGCAAAGATGAAATAAAGTGCTAACCCCTTAAACTGAAAAAATTTCTTTTAACTTTAAGTTTGTTGGGAAGCCAATTCTTTTAAGTTATCAAATCCTACCATCATACATAATCAAAATGTTGTTATTTCAAATGACTATGAGCACTAAATTTCATTATTTGAAGATGTTGAACCCTTGTCATAGAGAATTAGAACATTGATGCAACCACTCATCCTACCTTAAAACATACCAAAAGTCTCCTAGCAATTAGACATAGGAAGATTTAAGATGACTTAAAAAAAATTAATTGCCAAAGCATAAACTTATGATGACTTTACCAGGCCTAGTACACACTCCCTCCCCATTAACCACTTAGACATATGGAAATTAAATGCAAATTTTCTGCCATTTAGTCATGTAGGTGTCCAATAAACCACTTGGTGGTGTTTCCCTTCAAGTTTATTTACTTGAATGAAGAGGAAAAGTCCTTTGATTACAATTAGAGAATAAATTTGAGGCCTTGGTTGTGTATCTAGTGGACCATAGTCACATCTAACACTTGTTACAAAGTTTGGGAGTTAAAAAATTAATTAGATTTGAGTTTTGATGGACACATTTGGATGGTAGTAACAATAACTTGCAATCTATCAAGACTTGATTACCTTATAACCTGTCAAATTCTAGCGATGAAATGATAGATTAATCATAATGTCACCTTGGGATCACATCACCATGAAAGAACTTCATCCAACATCCTTATGAGTGTAGGTACCACCAAATAGGTATTTGTTAGATCTATCTTCCTTGAGCGAGGGAAATTCAGGAAGAGAAGAGGAAAGCGAGACCTTTAGTAGGTCTAAAAGAGGGAGATCAACTAGAGGTCAAAAGATTAGAAGAAATTTTCGTAAACGCATGGAATTTTTTCTTGCTGAATGGGGGTCATGTTCTTATGATGATGAGAAAATAGGTGACATTGAGGTGCCGTTGAGGTACAAACATCTATGGAAATAATGGGTACCCAAGGAACTTCCTCCAATAAACACTAATTTTTGTGTCAACGAGAGGATATATCGCATAGCACCATCGTCATTACATGGTTTGGGCCTATTTTGCATGGATGACATAAAGGTTTGTTATGAAAAAGTTACTGAATTGATGAAGTATGTTGGACCCTATTATAGTTACAAATATTGGATGTAGTTGGTTTGATATACACGAAGTATGCATAGGTATGCACTGTCATCAAATTATATACAACTAAAAGATAAGGTTCAAAATAAAAGAGTGGCTAGCTACATTGATGGAAGGCCAAAAGAATCAGGGAATATTGCAAGTTTTATAAATAGTACATGACCCGGGTCAACAAATAAGCAACCCAATTGCATATTGAAGGCATGAGAGGGAAACCTTGTATTCATATGTGCGATAAAATCAATAACTACAGGGGAAGAGTTGCTAATTGATTACAATTTGAATCGCTTAGATACAAACACAATTACTATGGGGGTGGTATGTATTATATACCATTTTACCCAACCTCCAATTAACGAATCCAATATACCATTTTATTATTATATTTTTTTTTGTAAGTCTATTGGTTTCATTTCGGTAATGTTTTTTTATATTTAATTTTTGTCACAATGGGGCATTGATTATACAAGGAAGGATTCGGTCTAGAGCACAGATCACGATCCATCTTTAGGAACTTCTACTTGACGTGTTTACCTCATTATAATTGTACAAATTAGATATGAGAAAAATTCTTTATTATTGTTTTTTTATGACTTTATTGGGTTAATTTCGATAATGTTTTTAATATTCTTGTTGTAGTCGGCTGATCGAGGAAACACACCAATAGTAGAGGTGCAAACCCTATGGATATGATGAGGAAGACCCAAAAAAAATGCAATGAAGAAATCCTTAAGTTGGTATTCATAGTGCCTCAAATAGATGAGATAAGAGAAAGGGTTAAAATATTGACTGAGAGAGCACAAAACTTTGAAGTAAGCTGTCATGAGATCTTTAATTATAACATAAGTTCATTGATGGTTTTATATTTTGTACTCTTTTATGTCATGAACTAAAATATGTGTTATTTTTACAAGATTATTTACATCCTCATGATGCTGCTAGCCATGATCAGGGTACTACAAGTGTCGCCCAGGGAGTAGGGGTTGGTATAAGTGTTAATCCTGATCTTCCTATGCATACATCACATCATCCGACCCCATCATCTGTGCCTATATTATCGACTGATATGTTGACAAAGCATACCATGCAAGCATCCGGTAGTGCACCCTCTAGTAGCAAACACATGCCAGAACATGTGTCAGGACATGTACTTGGGGATGCAGAGGCCACTAGTACTGGTGATGTTTTAGCAGCATTTCCTGGATCTTCCCATATTACTAGTACAGGAACATTGTCGGTCAAATTTGTGGTGACTGAGAATTTCATTCCCATAAAGATAGAGAAGGTCCTAGGTACTTTAAATTTTTTTAATTATTATTATATATAATTCAATTGAAATTTACTTATTGACCACTCTTTATAGACTAATGATCCCATGATCATTTTGTAGGAAATGATGTTTTTTATAAACATCTAAGTGATATTACATTGGATCTATTCGAGCCCACCATACGTACACAGTGGAATGCCCAAAATCAAGATTTAAAAGATGAGCTCATTAACCATTTAGTTGTGTTTTTCGGTGATAAAACATTCAACTGAACCAAGGTCCTTAAGAAATATGGTACCTATCTAAAGTATGTGAGGAACCAATATAGGTCACATTTAGAGAAGAACAGAAAGTACGAATGCCCCCCCATGATTATGGAGAGGGAGTGGAAGGACATGGTGTCAGATGGAAAGGAGAAGGCTGAAAAGAAAAAAGGAAAGACACCACCGAGCCAAGGAAGGTATGTGATACTATCAACAATGTAATTATATATTGATTACTCTTTCTTTTTACATAATCTAACGTATTTCAAAATTTTCATAGGTTGCTCGACACATCAAAGGAAAAAAAGGCAAGACTAGAAAAACACAGGCATCACAAACTTGGCTCTGGTGGTTATATGAAATTAGCCACATGAATTGTAAGTATCAATAAATGAAATATTGCATCCAAATAATAAATTGCAAACAATTTTGGTTTTATCACACCATAGAAGAAAAATTCATGATCTTATGCAAAAATGTAGGGCTCCGATTTCAACAAAGTGCCCACAAAAGAGGACCTGAAGATTGCCTTCTAGCAAGGCTATGGAGCCCTAGTTGAACACCTAAGAGTCTTGACTGGGCAAACACAATCTTCCACTGCATCTAACATGTAGGTAAATAAACTCAATAAATTTTATTTAAAATTGATTACTTGTGCAATCTATTCAATATTAATTTCCACCATAATAATGTACCTATTTGTTTTAAATAGACAAGCAATGATAATATTGCACATGCAACTGGAATGCATCCTAGTGAGGGTGGAGAACAACCTGGAGATGAAGGCCATGGTGTGCATCTCAGTACAGGATGTATTCACGTGCTATACAAAATACAATATGGATTAATACAATTAAACATCTTTAATTGCATTTGGTGTATTAATTAATGTAACCTTTCGTGTTTCAACTTTAGAGCATGTAGAGTGTGATCAACATGTTGAGCATGATCAGGTTAGAAAATGTTAGGAATATGATGTGGCCCCATCAGGTAAAGAGGACCACTCTAATGTTCTTTTAAACATATTTAATTGCAATTGGTGTATTAATTAGTGTAACCTTTCATGTTTCAACTCCAGATCAGGATTTAGAGGGTGTTCAACATGTTGAGCATGAGGCTATAAGACAAGACCAGGAACATGATGTGGCCCCATCAGGTAAAGAGCACCACTCTAATGTTCTTTTAATTAATGAAATAGTTGTAACAATAATAATAAAACATATCAATTTAACATTTATTTTCTATTGCAGCGGACCCCCCCTTGCAGCGGCATCCACATTGTGATTACATGACTAGGCATACAATAAAATCACAAGCAAAGCTCAAAACAACTGAAGGGGGGACAAATGATTTAGAAAATGATACTCCACTTCAGCTTTTTTTAGCTACAAAAAAGAAACAAAAAAAAGTGATTGTAATCATATTATGACAACCATATTTTTGATAATATGTAAAAACTGAAAAAATGAATGTTATATGTTAATGAATGAATGTTATATGTTATTAATGCAATATGAATGAATGAATGTTATAAGTTATTAATGAATGAATGAATGATTAATGTTATATGATCGGGTATGGGAAATTGAGAGTGATGTGAGGAGGCGGGGGGCGAGGACAACCCAAATGAGCTTCCACCTTCATGTGGTTGGCCCTATTAAGTAGAGAATATTAAACTATTGTCGAAACAAAGAGAAGCTCAATAAGGTAATGCACTTTTCAATATAATAAATGCATCATTTGAAGCATCAAACCAATATGCAAAGATGAAATAAAGTGCTAAATTTTCACTATGAACATTTTTTTGTGTGTGGATTTGATTTCAAAGCTCCATTTCTTTTGTTTTTAGTGGTCTCTAAAATTTGACTTTTGCGCATAATAGGTTAGTGGAAAGTTTGACAGCTCTGAAGGGTTTAGAGGCTCAATTGAGATAGATACATGGATATTTGGATCTTGTTGTTGATGGGAGGCTTCCACTTAACCATGAAATTTTGTACCATTTGCATGTATACAAAAATTTCTCTACTTACATTCATTCAACTTACTGTAATATAATATCTGACAAAAATCTGCTTTTCGCTATACTTAGATGGATTTTCATGCCTTGTTCCAAAGCACATGTTTTAGAAAAGGAAAGAAGGATGTTGGCAAGGGTTAAGGAATTTGGCTTTACACTTGCCAATTGCATAGTTTACTTCATTCATCTAGCATATTGCTAATGTGTTTCACAATTTTTGGAATCATATCCTATAATTACAGAAATAGTAAAATTAAAATATGTAAGTTTCAAATATGGAATTACATATCTTTCTATGAATTTTTGAAAGAAAATATCAAAATAGAGAAGTATTAAAAAAATAATTTGTGTAATTTCTAAGAGATTAGGGAATTTTTTTGCAGAGTTATCTTGAATATATTTAAGACAAAATTAACTTATAGAGATTGAAGCAGAATATCGGTAGTCTAAAATCACCAGTCAACACATCTTAGTAGTATCTTAATTCAAGAGAACCAGGTCCACTATCCATTAGCTAGTAAAACAAATAAAATCAATTCATAAGATTATTCTGTTCTAATAGGGTTGATTGGTTGCTTGTTTCTTTTTGACTGTCAAGAAGTCATCAATATACACTTGGTTTTCCCGCCTTCTCTTGCCTCATGGCTAGAGAGTTTCTATAGAAGGCATGAAAGTAACCTTCAAGATTGACAATAACAATGAGTACAAGGTCAGTATAACTTAATGCTAATTGGGTATGATTTTATTTTTTCAAGACCAATTTAGATTCATTTTCTGCTCACACTACTTTTATTTACATATATATTTTGCTAATATTCATTTTCCTTTACATTCATATTCTTCTATACATATTGTGTTTACAATAATGTTTTCCTTAATTTAATCTAGGGGAGAGGACCCAGTACCTGAGCATGTTTCAATAGTTGTGATAGTAGTGGTTTATATAGTGCCCAACTCTAATTATTTGATTCTTCTTACTGATCCAATTAATACTTTCCAGTTACTATGATTGATTATAAGGATTTAATCTTTACTTGATTCTAATAAACTTAGATTTTTGGGTTTGTCTTACAAGTGCTTGTTTAGATGGGTGAGGATTGTTTCTTGTGCTAAAAATATTTTTATTTGTTAATGCTAAACTTACATAGCTAAATCATCAGGTAGAGGTTGTCCTCTTCAAATGGAATAAGAAGGAGACTCAGAAGTGAAAGATCAGTCCCATCTATAAGTTTTCTGTATAGCTGCATTGTATGGAATTATTTTTCTTGGGTATTACTTAAATTTAAAATTTTTATTATTTGGTAAAATTCATGTTTCTATAGAGGTTTCAGAGGCTTTATCTCATAATTCAGATTGCTTGTGTCACTATGTTTTTCTATTCAATATGATATGTATCTCAAGGAGGATATGGATTTGGTTCTTCATACCATCAACTTAATGAAGAGGAGCCTAAATGTCATGCTGTTAGGATTTACTATGAATCCAATCCAAAGTTTTTCATTTCTACTCGAGACCATATTGCAGTGCTTTCTCTAGGAAGCCCACATGATCCCCATCAAGTATCTTCATTTTTTAGTCTCTAAATTTCTTAGAAGAAATCAACAACCATTTTTCTAAATGTGGCTCCTTGTTTACACATTATTATCTCTTTTGGCAGTAATGGATCAAAGTGGATTCATGGGGTCTTAAATAGAAGGCTCTGAAACATGGAGATCAAGAGTGGGACTAGGTAAAACCATTCATAATCATGCTCATATTTTATTATTGATTGTCTAAGAGATAAGTATCTAGGAACATTCTATATTTTTCTATTGAATTTCTAGAGTGAATAATTTTGGATTTGCAATCCTATTTTTTAGTACACTAGCTAAGTATCCAAGATGCACTATAGGTACTTTTTCTCACCAAATTGCTCATTTTCCACAAAATTAGATTCTAGCGTGTAGTTTAATATTCACTAGTTTGATTTTTTCTTTTTTAGCAAAATTAGAATCCAGTTCATAGGTTGTGCTTGCATGCAAATTTGTAAGATGAGTTTTTTGTATTTAGCTGCACAATACTTTCCTTTTTCAATAAAATTTTATGCAATGGAGTTCAGATATTAGGATTAGGTTACTAGTTGCTCTTTGAGTAATAATTTAAAACCTTATTCATTGTCCTTTACAATGTATATGACTATCTTGAAAATTGACCTCTTATATTCATGACTTTCTTTCAACTTATCAAAGGATGATTGTGTCTTGATTAAAATCTTTGTTTGATGGTTGTCCTTGAAATGAATGTCTCAATCTTCTCTTTCACAACTTTATGTTGCTTCACTATTTTGTCATACCTCTAATTTTTTGCAATAATTTCTTCAACCTCTCTAATTCCCATGATGAATTGTGTGTTACTGTGTCAGCACTTCCTTGACCATGAGAATGGGAAAAAAAGAAATTGAGATTCCATTTAGTAAATCTGTGTACATTTGAAGCAACTTTAGCCTTCAATACCTCATCACAATTACACTGTTGAAGGAACTCTCACAAAATTATACTATCTATCTAGCTTTGAGTCCTACATTTCCCTTTGAACACTGTGCTTTCTACTTTCCATTATCAAAATTTGTCTTTAGAGCTTATTTAAGATTGTTCATTTGGCTTGACTTTGGCCTCCAAACTTGTCTATCATAGTGCTCAGACCATCATTATAAATTGATTTCCCTCTTCATCATAGTTGATTATCTTCAAAAAAAATTCATACCAATGCCTTAGTATAGTTTTTCATTTTGATATGAAGTAAAGGGCACTGTGATATTCATCAAGACTACTATAAAAAAAAAAATCGATATCACTAATGGATTTGATTGTACTCTTGATGGCAGCCATGCAATTTTACTTCACTTGATAGTAACCTTCTTCTCTTGCTTTGATGTCAACACAACATTATACTTTTAAGGGTTACCATCTCTATGCTCAATCCACTATTTAGCTATCATTCCTCTAGCACATGTCCTTATATCTTTCATTGTTGAATTGATTTTCCTTACACATTGGTATGACTATCCTTTAAAATTTGAGAATACATTCTCTATGATAGTAAACCTTCCTATATCATCATAAAGTATATTCTTCATGTGCTCTATGGTGAATATTTTTGTGTCTTAACATCTATGATTCATCATTCACTGTCCATGATAGTCCCCTTGATCTCATGGCTTGTCATAGGTTTTATATTTTGCTCCAATTGTTGATCATCAACATCAAATGTGGCCATCATAATATCATCCATAGCCTCCATATTCTACAATTATTCATTGCTCATTTCTCATACATAGTAACCAAATAATGTAGACCTATAGCTTGGACTACAAATGTATGCAAAAAATGATAAATCCCTACCTTTGTAAGCCTAATTAAACACAACAATTGACATGTTGTTTAATATTTTAAACAGTCATATGACTGTCCTTTTTCTACCTTGTAAACACTTACTAAATGTATACAATAATTTATTGAAATGAAAAGTTGAATGGCCTCTTAACTCTTGACACTAATGTCATTGCATTTGTCAAAACATGGTTAATCATATTCCGATATAAATTTTCATAATGAATTCTTCCAATATGTCCTTTATATCTTAGCATTGATGACAATCCATCTTGTATTTTACTACCCCTTTTAAATGATCATGGTCTTGGCACATCAACTTTCTCTCTTTGATTGACCTATCCTTATGTCTTGTCATTATCCCTATGGATGCACTTTGGATCCTCCTACTACTTTTAAATATCACCTACAGTCACACTGATAATTATTTCGATCCATTTGTATCTTCATCGACAAGAGATCATGTATTGCTCGGATATTTTGCAGTTTCCCTGATGATTATTATTTCAATCTTAAGTATGTCACAAAGACTCTTGCTGATGTAATCTTATCGGCATGACATAGTTGGTCGGGTAGACATTCAAAACTTACTCCAATGGTATATGTCTTGCCGATATGCTTCTATCATGCTTCATCAATGAGACAAGATGAGTATCTCGCTGATGAAACTTCATCACTGAGACCACAAGTGAGTCCTCACGATATATCTTCATAGGCAATTTTGATCATTGTAATAGTCTTGATCTTTCACCAATATGCCTACATTTGAACGAATAGTTTTTTTTTTTTAAATTGCATTGTTTCGTCAAATTTTTGATGAACCTCCAAAAGCATCTGACGAATTTGCAATACAATTGATGAAACTTTCATCATAATGAATTGCCTATTTCGTCCCAATTTTGATGAACTGTTGTCATCGTTCTTTCAATCTCAAGTATGTCGCCAAGACTCTTGCTGATGTAATCTTATCGGCGTGACATAGTGGGTCAGGTACACATTCATAACTTACTACAGTGGTATATGTCTTGTTGATATGCTTCCCTCATGCTTCATCAACGAGACAAGATGAGCATCTCACCATTGAAACTTCATTGCTGAGACGGCCAATCCTCCTGATATATCTTCCCAGGCAATTTTGATTGCTATAACAGTCTTGATCTCTCACCGATATTTGTAATATGTCAAAAAAATTCATCGTAATTGTAACAAAATTATGTTATTGATCTGATGATTTGGAAAAGGCATTGCACTTGTGTTTTGGCTACTATTCGTCACTAGATCGACAAAATTTCTATTGATATTCTGACAAACTTGAGTCATGATTTCAATGATTTAAAGTTAGTTGGAAAAGCGACGAAAGTTGAGAGACAAAAAATATTTCAGTGATTTGTCAGTATTCCGACAATAGATTGTCGATATTCCAACAAAATTTCATCAGAAATTGGAGGCAAATAGAGTAGTGATGCCTCTTAAGTTCTTTCTTACTATGTGTTTCATCACTCATCACACTTAGCTTGTTAACCATTGGTTTTGTTTTAGCGATGAGCGATGGTTTATATTTCATTACATTGTTGCCTTGCTTCACATCATGGGTTGCATTAACATTCTCATCCTCAAATCAATAATGAGTGATGTAACCAAAATCCTTTGTATCTCTCACTCATCGCCCATCGCTAGTTGCTAGCTTCTTTTTATTTCCCAATTAGCAATGAGTGATGGGGGTTCTCCTCCCCATCGCTTAAAACTCTATATCACTAATTAATTTCAGCTTACTTGCTCCAAGTAGCGATACCTGATGTGACCATTGATCTTATTTCCAGGAGTACATGGTTGTATCTCATACCATCACCAAATTTTTCACATCACTATTATGTTTCAACCATTGAAAGATGAATTAGCAATGAGAATTTTTGATAACCTTTCATCGCTTGGTCCTAAGGCATCGTGAGGACATTTGTAAAGGGATATGTAAAGTAGTGATGAGCGATGAGCCTTCAAAGAAAGAAAAAGGAGGCATATCCCAGATGGATATTCTAATTCAAGGGCTAAAAGTGCATCGTGCATATTGCGTACATCACAAATAACATCTCTATGCTAAAGAAGAAGTAATGATGAGTGATAGAAGACTTAGTATTTTCTCCCAACACTTGGTCCTAATGCATCATGGATTCACTCTCATAGGTGGAACATCAAACAATTATGAGCGATGAAGTAGAGCGGCAATAGATTTAAAGCAACAACATGGAAAATTCTAAGGGCATCACTAGTAGGGTTCCATCATTGATTAATGTGGGCCACCAAAAGCAAGAAGTAAAGCTCGAGGATAATGAAGAACCATCGATGCTTTTTTAAATAACATCGATCAATGACTCAAATTCAAATGAAAATGGTTGACTATCAGAATCTCCTCACTAAACTCATGCAAGAAAAATTTCACCATTTATGGTGAATTTGATAATTGATGAACCATGAAAAAGGAAATTTATCCATATTTTCACCATTTGTGCCAAATTTTGAAGTAGAAAGAGAAGATAAGAGTTTGACCAAGCGAATTTAGAAGGAAAAAAGTGAGAAGGGTTTCCTGAGTAAGTAAAAAATCACACTCTCTTATAATAATTTCACTAAAGCAAGAGTATTTGAAGAATTGGTGATCTAGATAAGAGAGATTTGTGAGCTTAGGGTTATACTATCATGTCTCCTATTCTTTTGGAGGTATTATTTATGGTTTTTCTTATTTGGTAGTGTGTATGAGGATTTTCATTTTCATTTTGTACTTAAAATTTCCTATAATTTTGTGATCCAAAACCCTAGCTTTCTGTAGAAAATTTTCCAAAATGAGCAATCCTAGTGAATCCTCAAAATTAGAAGCTAAGCTGAAAAAGGGCTAAGGTTGCAAAACCAAAGTTGAAGGTTGTTGAAAAGGCAGAGAAACAAAATGGTGATAAGAGAGACTTTTCTTGTTTCATGGAGGGAAAGTCTCAAGAAACATCTACATCAAAGAGGAAAATTGGAAAGAGACCTATCAGAGAGAGGGTCATGACTAGCTAGTTGATGGATTTAGCAGCTGAGATTGGTGAAGTTTCATTGCCACAATATGGATGCGAAATATTCTTGTATGCCTTTAATAGGATATTTGCAAAATGTCCATCTAGACATTTATGGGAGTTTGACCTTGGGAAGCTTGTGGTTTTGAATGTGTTTGTGGAGGTTTATTTGATCCTAGAAATTTCCCAAAATTATCATCCAGATGATAGGATCATTACAAGTATAAATTGAGTTCCACTGCTAGACATTTCCAAAAGTTGAATAGTGGAGATCTTTAAATTGAATCCTACTACCACTGTTAATATTGATTTTTGAGATTCATTTTGAGAATATGAATAAAAGAAGCATGAATATATGAGACATGTGTTGCCTAGGCACAAGAGGAGAGAGAGAGAGATGAAGGGTACATGGTTTGGGCCAAATGATGTTGAGACCTTTGAGTGTGATGACTTTGAAGAATACTTCAGGAACACCTACTATTGTCTGTGCCATGTCTTGGGAAAGAAATTTTATCTAAGAATGAGCATTGCCATGATGTTAATGATCATCAATATACAAAATAAGAGTTAAAATAGGGTTTTTGATTATGCAACCTACCTTTCAAATGACATACACAAGGATTTGATGTAGTTGAAAGATGGGAATCCCCCTCTAAGCTTCAAGTACTATGCTCTATTGATGCACATGATCTTGTGGATGGGTTGTGAGGCATGGAAGAAGTTTATGAGATTGAGATAAGTTGATGAAGAAGGAGATTAATTTCCTATACAAATGTGGATGCACATATGGGATTAGAATTTCCCTAATTATAATTACCTAACATTCTACAATGGTTTCAAATATGGTTTCATAGAAATTTTTGGCATGAAGCCTACATATATGATTTCTAGAGTTATCAAGGAGATCGCGAGACCTACGGAGTTGAGAAAAGACACCAAGTTTGATCACAATTGGGGTGAATGGTTTTTTCATATTCTAATTACGTCTCTATTAGAGTCTATGGTGCAAGAGTTCCACCCCATTGTCCACCCCTATATGTTTCTGACTAATTGGAATTAATGGAGATAATACGACACCTAGATGCTATGGACAAGGAACACTTCAAAGATGCTAGTAAAGAATCTTTCATAACCCCATGATGTTCTTTTGGTTATTTTATTGATACTACTAAAGAAGGATATGAAAAGATTGGTATCTTGTTGACTAGCCTTAAGATGCCAGTGGAGTACTTGAGGTATTTTGACCTAGAGGGGTATGTGGACAAGCCGAGAAAGGAAAAAGGTAGATCTAGATTTCCACATCATTTCCTTTCTATAGATGATGTGATTAGAAACTTTCCTTCAAATGTTGTAGTAGTGACAAGAAAGAAAAAATGCAACACATTTGTATCCTTGAGGAGGAAATCATGAAGAAGAATTCATTCTATATTAGCCCTTATTATGAGGTCAAGAATCTTTATAAGTAGGTTGTGCTTAAGCTAAAAGGAGTATCAAAATGGTGACTTCTCTAAAAAGGTTAAGAAAGAAGAAAGGAAAGTAATGGTGATTAGTGCATAACAAGAAGAACACATGAGAAGTCTCCCAGCTTAGTCAGAGGCTCAAGGTACTCAAGAATATCCCTTGGAAATTGGTGAAGGGTTGGTGACCATCCCATTGATTGAGTATTCAATGATAGAATGATTTGGAAAGGAATGATTTGTTGAGCATATTTCTAGTGAGCGGGAGGTGGATCAGAGATTTCCCTCCACTAAAATAAGAGATTCTTTTGACCCTTAAATTCCAAAGAGTAGAATTATTACAAAAAATATGATGAGGATGTAGATGATGGTGTTAGGGTGAATTCATGTAAGGATTTCACTTTAGATGAAACTTTTATTAAAAAAAAAGAATTTAAAGAATTTATCATTCAGATCAATAGCCAAGATATAAAGAAATAGATTGAGGAGGTAAAATTTGGCATGGACCCCTCATTGCAAGAGGAGGCAAAGAAAAAAGAAGAAGAGAATATCATGAATGAAATTGCAGCAATTACCCCAGTTGAAGCTAGGAAACTTGTTCATGATAGTGGCATAATGTTATTTCTGAGGTGGGATCTTACATCAGCCATTACATTGGATGCAATAAAAAAAGATCCCAAGGATCATTTATCAAAACAACATTTTGACAATAAGGTGTTTGGATCTAGTTTGAGTCCCAAATTGTACACCCTTGGAATTTGGTCAATGTAACCAAACACATGGAGACCTAAAGTTCTCAAGTCAGTGGAAGAATCTATAGGTGTTGTTTTGATAGAGAGATCTACAAAAATCACCCCTACCCAAGCTGCATAACTAATAGCCCATGCCATAATGTTAAGTGCAAATACTACACAAATATCTCAAGAGATACATGATAAATTGTTGGAAAGGTACATCACTCTACTTGATAAATATAATAAGATGAAGGCCACTATTGCACAAGAAAGCTCATCACAAAGGGATTTTCTATCTCCATTTTCTTTTGAGTTGTCATCACAAGACAAGGAGACTCTATCATTGAGAATTAACAGATTGAAAGAGGAAGTGAAGATGGAAAAGGAAAATGTGAAGAGGGCTAAAGAGGTGATCATAAGGGTTTCAAAGGGAATATTTGAGAGTGTGTTAGGGAATAATGTTTCCAAGCTTGTGCATGAATTAGAAAATGTTTGGCAAGTGTATAAGAGAATTCATGAAGCTCACAAAAGGTACACTCAAGTGCACAGAGTGATTAGAGCAAGTGGAGTGCAAGAGTTGGTTCCCTCAAAGAGATGATGCCAAATGTGAACGATGATCCTAAGACCCATACAAATGTCCTAGACTTGATAAAGGTAGTTTATCTATTAGAGGAGATTTCAGAATTCCATGGAAAATTGGGTGTGCAACTACAAAACAAGTTGAAGAAGTTTAAAGATATGGAGGGGTATGGAATTCCTAAAATATTGAATTATGAATGAATGTTGAAGGACTTCAACACATGGAAGGATGAGTTGGGAGTTCTTCTCCCACACTTTAAATAAGAAATCAGCCTCATTGATTATACTATGTTGAATGCTACTATTGATGATATGACCAGGATCGAGATAAACATGGACATATATGTTAAAGAGGCCATAGTGTTGATTGATGCAAGATATAATCTGCACAATTCTAAAGTGTAGAAATTACTAGATATTTAATGGCCCACCAAAAAGAAGTATAATACATAGCTTGGAAAATTTTGAGATTAAGCCTTAGATAAAGTATTGATAAAATTATCTTTGCTTAGTCTGAAAGATGATGACATTAATGTTGATATGGAAAGTCTAGTGATCTTTTCTCTCTTTATGTTTTTAATGATTTGTGTCCTAGGATTTTGGAGTAGTTGAATGGAGTGTTGAAATGACCCAATGATACCGTTTGGAAGGTGGGATAAATCTTCATTGAAAAATGCAATTGGCTTTTGTCCCACATGAATTTTCATTCCCTCGAATTGTAAATGTAATTGCATTGGAGAATATTTTTTGTAGCATTCAAATGAAAATGTGACATGTGTGCATTCTACCCTAAAGCTTGTTTTTCTCCTTCATTTCTATAATAAGGAATTCAAGGCCAAATGTATAGGTTTTTGATTGATCTTCTGAGAACAACTTTTGTAAAGCAAAATACAGAGAACAGTCCAGGTTTTTGTTTTAGGTTTCAAGTCTTTTGTTATGAAATTGTAATTTTTGATAAAAATACTTAAATTTGAATATGGGAGGTGGTGAAAATTCAAATCCATTTCTCTCCTATTCTATTTGTTATATAAGCTATTAGTAATATAATCAAGCATTATTTTATTGAACTATATTGTGTTCTAATGAATGTATGGCTTTATCTATGTTTAAATTCAAAGAATTAATTAAATTACTAGGGTGAAGCCATAATTTTATGTAATTTGAGTATCAAGATATGCTAAGGAGTTCTAGTTTAGGATATTAAGTTATAATGTTGTAATGCAATATAGTAGAAGCTTTATGATGCTAAGTATTGAGCTTTTGTTTAGTTATATTTGTGTTGAGATTGATTCCCTACCCTAGGTTAAGGCACAGGTCTGAGTTTTGTGTTTTTTGATATAGTTTTCACGATCATTCATAATCAAATACATTCAAATAATTAAACACATTAAACTCTTGTTGATATGTATGTCAAAATGGAATACCTATGCTCGATTGCTTCTAAACAATTTATATATAAACATTGGACCAAATATTTATGTTTATTAGATTGTTAAATAATTTGTATGTAGAGCTATATGTTATTTATAATGTATGTGATTAATTGGCACATAGGATCATAAAATACAATGTGGGATCACCCTCTAGGGTTTTGTAGAGACCAAAGTGTAGGAGGAAATAATTATAAGCTTTCACTTGTTCGTTGGCCAATCGTTCATAGTTATTTACCATTGAGTTTGGAAAATTCATAGATAACTAGTGAAATGCACTTGGTTATTTAAAAACACCAAAAAATCCTAGGATATTATTTTTTATGTCCCACACAACTCTCTTCCATTTAGATGAAGGTTTAGGAACTAGTTCATAGAGATATGGCATAACATTAAGCTACCTACAATGTATTAGGATTCCATCTTGCCAAGATTTAAATTTCTATTGATTTAACCTTATTATACCAAGATGTATTTTGATACCCATATTAAACTCTTCAATTTTAGTCACACAATAGACCAATCAAGAGACAAAAGCCAAAAAACAAAGAGATTACCCCCCCTCAAATTACTCAATCATGAAAACCCACAAAAATTTATGATTTGTGGCACTTTATACTTAGTGAAATTACATGTGACACTTGCCAACAATGATGAAGTGGTTGATCTTAGTGCTTACAAATTCAAAATTAGGCCACAAGCTCAAGGAAATTTTTTACTCAAGATGAGATCAAAATTGATATTTTTTTGGCAAATCACTATCAGAGAGGATATCACTCTTTTTACTATTTTGAAAAATATGATTAGAAATTTTCAAGACATTACATATTTAGATTACAAGAATTTTAGAGGACCTTAATATCATTAGATTTATTTTTTTTAATTAGACATATTTTGCACTTCTCCTCTCTCCATTCTTGTTATATTGCAAGATTATTGCTTGTCGTGTTCAATTTTATGTTGTTGCCACTATTTTTTGGAGTAACCCAAGATAACAAGGAGATTTATTTGTGCCTATGCTATGAAGGAGACAAATTCTTAATTTCACTCTCTTGAAGATTTTGGACATACACTAGAGTTTGTTGAGGTGACATCAAAGCCTTTTCTTGGTGCGCTGGAGAAGAAGTAGCAACTTCTTGTTCAGAAGGATAGATAGCATAATGATGAGACTCCACCCCATTCCACCAAGATGAATTGAAAATGGGGGCAGCCTTAGCCCGACCCTCACCATATTAAGCAGTCACATGATTAGTTGTGAAACATTTTCTACACCGAAAGGTAATATTTTCATAGTCTATTCTTTGGCACCAATGTTTATTGCCAACTTTAAAAAAATATATGTCGGAAAACCTTTTGACACATCCATTTCCATGCATAGGCCAGCAAAATTTGAGCTCTCATAATTTATTATTTCCTTTGAAATGCAATGGTATTTACCTAGCCCATTTCCAATCGGCTTTAGAAAATCAATTTCCCAAAACTGTAAGGGAAGATAGGGTAAATGAACCCACAAAAAAGTAGAATAAAATGACTCTATTCATGGATCAAAAGAAGGAAACCAAGGTTTCATTAACAAGAAATATCCTTGGAAGGACCATGGACTAGTGTTTAATATCATTTCTTTATCTTCTTCATAATAAAATTCCAAAATAAAAAACCCCTTGGCACTAAGATAAATTCTTACTTCTGCCTCTAGATATTATTTCTAGTTTGAACATATCCAAGAATGGAGGTCACTTAATTTTGGCCATACCTTCATAAATCTATAGACAAGGTTGTGGGCTTGTAATAAATCCTCTCTATCATAAACAAATTTGTCCAAGAAAATCTTAGGGGCTACCGATGAATGACACATAGAAAAAGATGACATTTGATTTAGACCACCAAGGGAAGGTGGGATAGAGCCAATTCTTGGCTATGATTTAGAATTCTACCAACCATTCAAACCTAGGGAATCATAGTCTAAAGCTACCTTAAAATTTCTTCCATCACCAACTGATGGGGAGTCCTATCCTTCAAGAGAAATATTGCTCTTCCCAAGACCTATTATTTGGTCTTCCTAGGGTATTCCACTCTACCCTACTCAAGGATCTCTCCTAAACCCCTCTCACTTCATAAGACTCCACCAATTTCAAATTCTTCATCTTTTCTCTCAATTCACCACTAAGCTTCCCTGGGCTCAATTTTGCCACAAAGCTCTCAAACCTTTCTTAGGTCTTGGAATAGGTCTTCCAAATATTCCTAGGGTGATCTTGTTCCACTCTGATCCTTCTTTCAGGATTATTTCTTCATTTACCCATCGAATTCAAGAAAAATCCAATTTTAGGCCTTGTAGCTTTTTACCCTAATTAGGCCTCCTAGAACCCGTTTTCTTGGCTTTTCACAAAATCGGTCTTAACAATCCCAAAATATTTTTGGATATTATTTCTAGTGGTACCCTAGGATTTAATATTTACTAGGTGTAAGGTCTCCCAAATGGTTGAACATATGACTATCCTCATACCCCCTAAAATCAAGGGTTTCTAGGGTTTTTGCTCCTTTTTCCAAATTTGAGGGCTTCAATGACCTCCTCAACTCTCCTCCTTTCACACACATGTCTGGAATACATTTTACCACACTCCCATTCTATTTATTAGCATGAAATAGTCCATTTAGTAGCTTTCTTTACTGCTGTCCTCTCCAAGCCACTAGCCAGAATGCACTTGCACTCGCCTAGTGTTTGATGAATTCAACTCTTCCCCTGCAAACCAAGACTCCACACACACTATTTACATTGTAAAAAAATTCCCCTAATTGATTCCAAGTGGCCATGGTAGCCTTTCCATAGGAATTCAAGTGGGGATCATTATTTACAAAAATTGGCCTTAACCGACAGTGTAACCAAGAACACCAAAACTTGCAAAATTACAACCAGTTAAATTAAATGGCTAATATAATGATGCAAAAAGTAATTAAATGACACAAAAGAAAGACTCAAAGCATTATACCAGTCCTTTCAATCCATTCTTGATTGGAGGAAGGCTCAAACAAAAAAATTCACTCAAAAGTTGCTGAATTCCAATCACAAAATATGCTCTCCGAGTCTCAATTCATGAAAATGAACTTCCAACCCAGGTATTAGGGTTTGGATGACCTTATATACCTTTCTCCCATGTTCTAGGACCCTTGGGTCGGACTTAGAACTACATTAATGCTATTTTCCAATTTTTAGGCCAAACTGCCAAGACTACATTACCAAATTTGCCTAATCTCACCATTAAGACTTCTCCAAACCTCAAGGTTCTAAACCAACCTAATTTTTACACTAAAAAACATGAATTATACCTTGGGACTTTACATCATAGTCCTTATTACCTTGGTGGTTGGCTAGAACCACCTACAAGCCAAAATTGCCAAGATCTTCCAAAAGACCTTAAGGTGCTCCTGCACCATTCTCCCTTGCAACAAAGAAGTTAAGGAACCTATGGTGTCAAGAGCTCCTCACTAATTACATGCTTTTGAAAGTCACATTTTGCTATCCAAGTAGCTTCTGACTCTAGTTGATGTTTCCACTTCACTAGGTGCTCCTTGTATGTCTTGTGCCTAGTCTTCTTCACCCTTGAGTCTAAAATCCTATCCACTTGTGGTCTGATCTGATCAGGTACCTTGAGTTCTTCCACATCCTTACTGACCTCAGCACTATACTATTCTTCATCCATTTCTAGTCCTTTATACTTCACCAAGTCCTTCACATTGAAGATACGAGAAATAGACATATCCATGGGTAGCTCCACCTTGTAAGCATTGGATCCATACTTAGCCAACACTTTACATGGACCTATCCTCTTCATCTATAGCTTGCTTGGTATGCCTTTCTATAACCTTGCCTTGGTCAAGTATACCATCACCAAATCACCTATCTCAAATTGTAATTCTCTTCTCCCTTCATCTCTCTTAGCCTTCAACTTTTGATTAGCCTCTATCAATGTCTTCCTTACCTGCTCATGAACCTCTCTCATTGACTGAGAAAAATCATCAGCATGTCCACTAATTCATTCATGAACTTTCAGTTCTCTAAGCTCAAGTACACCCCTTGGATGTAAACCATAGACTATCTCAAATGGACTCTTACCCGTAGTCCTATTTGTGCTATCATTGTAAGCAAATTCTGCTTGTGGAATCACTTGTTCCCATCCTTGTCCATACTCCTTAGTGAGACACCTCAATAAGTTACCAAGTACTCTATTGATCACCTCTATCTGTCCATCCGTTTGTGGATGATATGCTGAGCTATGAGACAAGTTGGTTCCTATCCTCTTCCAAAGAGTCTTCCAAAAGTGTCCCATAAACTTTACATCTCTGTTTGCAACTATGCTCCTTGGCAACCCATGTATCCTCACTACTTCCTTGAAGAATAGGTGTGCAATCTGACTTGCATCATGTGTTGTCTTGTATGGGATAAAATGACTCATCTTGCTAAATCTATCCACTACCACAAACACACTATCAAAACTAGTTGGTGTCCTAGGTAGCCCTACTATGAATTCCATGCTTATGCATTCCCATGGTCTACTTGGGATGGGTAATGGCTGATAAAGACCTACATTGCTTGATGTTCCCTTTTCCTTTTGACATACTCCACATTGTTCAACATATCTTCTTACATCTCTTTGCATTTTAGGCCACCAGTAGAACCTCTCCACTAAGTCTAGTGTCTTGTTCAAACCAAAATGACCACTCAAACTGCCATTATGCTTTTCTTGGATCAGATTCTCCCTCATGAACCTCTAGGAACACAAAATTGCTTCCCCTTAAACAATAAGCCATTTTTCAAGGTGTAATCAGCATATTCATTGTGAAAATGGTTCTCAAAATCAGAACATACCTTGTATATTTCTGAGAAATCAGAATCTCCTTCATATAGATCTTTAAATCCTTCAACCCCTATACTTTGTAGCTATATCTCTTGGATAGTAAGCAACCTCCTACTAAGAGCATCAGCAACCTTGTTGTTAACCCCATTCTTATGCTTGATGGTAAAGGTGTATGACTGCAAAAACTCCATCCACTTTATGTGCCTCAAACTGAGTTTCTCTTGAGTGTTGATGTAACTTAAGGCCTGATTGTCAGTGTATACCAAAAATTCTTTTGGCAATAGATAGTGCCTCCACTTCTTAACAGCTTGCACCAAAGCATATAGCTCTAAGTCATAGGATGAGTACCTAGACTTTGCTTCATTCAACCTTTCACTAAAGAATGCCACTGGCCTACCTTCTTGGCTTAGAACAGCCCCAACTACTATGTTACTTGCATCACATTCCACTATGAATGGTTTGTCAAAACTTGGTAAAACTAGAATATGTTGGGTAGCTATCTCCCTCTTCAACCTTTCAAATCCTTCATTGGCTTCTTTGGTCCACACAAACTTAGTTTTCAGTCCTCCTTTGATGGTGTCAAGAACCGGTGCACAGATTTCACTAAACCTTCTCACAAAATTCCAATAGAACTGAGCTAATCCATGGAAACTCCTAACTTTTGTCCCTATCTTGGGAGTAGGACAGCTAAGAATGGCTTCAACCTTGCTCTTGTCCATTTTCAAGTTCCCTTGAGACACTACAAATCCTAGGTAAACTAACTCTTGCTTCATGAACTCACTCCTCTCAAGATTTATGGTGAGCTTCTCCTCTCGAAGTTTCCTCAACACAAGTTCTAGATGCTTCATATGTTCTTTTGTTTTGCTAAAGATGAGGATATCATCTAGGTAGACAACCACAAAGACTCCTATAAATTCCTTCAATACCTCATTCATCACCCTCATAAAAGTGCTAGGTGCATTTGTAAGCCCAAATGGCATTACTAACCACTCATATAACCCCTCTGTAGTTTTAAAAGCTGACTTCCATTCATCTCCCTCTTTCATCCTAATCTGATAATAGCCACTTTTCAAATCAATTTTGGAATAGTACTTAGCACCCCCTAAACAGTCCATTAGATCTTCTATCCTAGGAATAGGAAACCTATATCTAATGGTTATCCTATTTATGGCCCTAGAATCAGTACACATCCTCCACTTACCTCCTTTTTTAGGTGCCAACACCACTGGAACAACACATGGGCTTATGCTTTTTTTGATCAGCCCTTGGTCCAAAAGTTCTTGAACTTGCTTTGCTATCTCCTTATTTTACTCCTGTGTCATCTTGTATGCAGCCTTATTAGGTAGTGTTGCTCCTGGTATAAAGTCTATTTGATGATTGATTGCTCTCTTGGGTGGTAGTGTAGCTGGTGTACCTTCACAAATAATGTCCTTGAACTGATCCAATAGTTGCTTCACTTCTGCTGTCATAGGTAGCTGATTAGGTAACTCCTCTTCCTTTGGCTTCAACATGATTGCATAGACAACTCCTTCTTCCTCCTTGATTTATTTTATAAATTCCTTTCCACTCATTAAAAGAACACTAGTTTCTGCCTTTTCCACTATGTTTTCTTCTAACAAAGACTGAATTTTGTAAGTCACTCCATCCTTCTTAAATGAATACTTATTCTCCTTGCCATGGTCTGCCAAGCAGCAAATGGCATGCATCCATTGGTAACACATCACATAGTATCTTGTCTTGATAATTTCCTATAGTAAACTCAACCCACACTTGTTCATTGACTAGTATATTCTGCCCCTTGTTCAACCAAGTAACCTTGTAAGGGCACACATGGGGTATCTTGATGAGTTTAAGCTTTTGTACTGCCTCCTCTGAGATGAAATTATCAGTAGACCCTGAATCAATGATGACCTTGCAAACCTTTCCTAGTATCTTACACTTGACTCTAAAAAGATCTCTCCTTTGTTTGTGTTCATCCTCAGTAGGTGCTTTGATCAAGATCCTTCTTAACATGAGATTCTCACCTTTCTCTGAATCTAGACTCACCTCTGAATGTTTGGAGCAGTCCTCTTCTTGAACATAGTTGATCTTCCTCTCACCTTGTGAAGATGTTGGCTTGTCAGGACACCTATAAGCCGGATGACCCAAATGTCCACAATTGTAGCATTTCATGGAAGCAAAATGAGAGCTTCTCCCAAATCCTCTTGATCGGCCTCTTCCCCCATTGTTTGAGATTCTACCTCTATAACCCCCTCTACTATTTTTCTCATGGGATTTTTCACCAATCTTAGCATCACCTTGGTTCCTATGCTCATTGATTCTTCCACCAAAACCTCCTCTTTGTCCACCTCTAGAGTCTCTACCTCTTCCTTTACCTCTAGTATTGGAATCTTGTTTCTTTTTCAGTTTCTCTTCCACCTTAATAGCCATTTGATAGCAGCTATGGAGGGTAGTAAGTGTGAAAAGACTCAACTCCTCTTGTATGCTCCATCTAAGACCATTTAGATACCTAGCAACCTTGATGATTTCAACTTCTTACACTCTAGATCTAAGGCTTAGTTTTTGGAACTCCTATGTATATGCATCTACATCTAGGTCTCTTTTTCTGAGATTTTGTCTCTTCTTGTGCAATTGAATGTCATAGTCCTCAGGTAGATAGTTCTCCTTCACTTTAGCCACCATAGTTTTCCAATTTCCAATGGGTTTCTTGCCTTCCATCTCTCTTTCTTCTTGCAAGAACTTCCACCCAAGTTAGTGCTTGTCCTCTTAACCCTAATTTGGCTATCTTCACCTTTTGTGCTTCTATAATTCCATCACATTCAAAGTGATTCTCCATTCCCTCTATCCATTCCATAACCAACTCGGCATCCATTCTTCCTATTAACATAGGGACACCTTCAAGTGCCTTGAAACTCAACGCCTTCAATGCTTTGAGGAAGGGTTCCTTTGCTAATGGAGGGTTAGGTTCTGGTTCTATGTCCTCCTCCACTTGGTATTTACCCTTGTCTTTGTCCTCTAACAACTGTACCTTCATCTTGCTTGCCGATTCAACAACTTCTTCCAATTTTTGCTTCATCTCTTCCATAGCCTCTTCAAGATTCCTATTCTTCTCTTGCTGCTCTATCAAGTCTCTAGCTAGCTCTGCATTGGTCACCATGGTATTCTCTCCTATAGATTCACTTCTCTTTGACATTCACTAGTTTCAATTCCCAAGCCTTTATTGGCTCTAATACCAATTTGATGGGGAGTCCTATCCTTCAAGAGAAATATTTGTCTTCCCAAGACCTATTCTTTGGTCTTCCTAGGGTATTCCACTCTACCCTACTCAGGGATCTCTCCTAAACCCCTCTCACTTCATAAGACTCTCCACCAGTTTCAAATTCTTCACCTTTTCTCTATATTCACCACTAAGCTTCCCTGGGCTCAATTTTGCCACAAAGCTCTCAAACCTTTCTTGGGTCTTGGAATAGGTCTTCCAACTATTCCTAGGGTAATCTATCTCCACTCTGATCCTTCTTGCAGGATTCTTTCTTCATTTACCCATCTAATTCAAGAAAAACCCAGTTTTAGGCCTTGTAGCCTTTTACCCCAATTAGGCCTCCTAGAACCCGTTTTCTTGGATTTTCACAAAATCGGTCTTAACAACCCAAAAATATTTTTGGATATTATTTCTAGTGGTACCCTAGGCTTCAATATTTATCATGTTTAAGGTCTCCCAAATGGCCGAACATATGACTGTCCTCATACCCCCTAAAATCAAGGGTTTCTAGGGTTTTGGCTCCTTTTTCCAACTTTGAGGGCTTCAATGACCTCCTCAAATCTCCTCCTTTCACACACATGTCTGGAATACATGTTCCCACACTCCCATGCTATTTATTGTCATGAACTAATCCATTTAGCAGCTTTCTTTACTACTGTCCTCTCCAAGCCACTAGCCAAAATGCACTTGCACTCGCCTAGTGTTTGATGAATTCAACTCTTCCCCTAAAAAAAAAGACTCCACACACACTATTTACACTATAAAAAAATTCCCCTACTTGATTCCAAGTGGCCATGGTATCCTTTCCACATGAATTCAAGTGGGGATCATTATTTACAAAAACTGGCCTTAACCGACAGTGTAACCAAGAACACCAAAACTTGCAAAATTACAACCAGTTGAATTAAATGGCTAATATAATGCTTCAAATAGTAATTAAATGACAAAAAATAAAGACTTAAAGCATCATACCAGTCCTCTCAATCCATTCTTGATTGGATGAAGGCTCAAACACAAAAGTTCACTCAAAAGTTGTTGAATTCCAATCACAAAATATGCTCTCCAAGTCTCAATTCATGAAAATGAACTTCCAACCCAGGTATTAGGGTTTGGATGACCTTATATACCTTTCTCCCATGTTCTAGGACCCTTGGGTCGGACTTATAACTACATTAATGCTATTTTCCAATTTTTAGGCCAAACTGCCAAGACTACATTACCAAATTTGCCTAACCTCACCATTAAGACTTCTCCAAACCTCAAGGTTCTAAACCAACCTAAGTTTTCCACTAAACAACATGAATTATACCTTGGGACTTTACATAATAGTCCTTATTACCTTGGTGGTTGGCTAGAACCACCTATAAGCCAAAATTGCCAAGATCTTCCAAAAGACCTTAAGGTGCTCCTGCACCACCAACCTTGGCCCCCACACATGAACTAGGGTAGGAAGGGTGTGATACATTGAATGGAGAAGATATATTGGAGCCATTTAAATCCTTGCAAGCATTGGATGGGAGGGAGGGAGAAATGGACATAATTTTGTTGATGAGATCAAAATTATTACACCACTATAAACTATATTAAAAATTATACACTTTAAAAAAAAAGCACACAAAAATGTTACCGTAGGGGCAAGAATGGAGCCCTAGAAGTTTTGAAAATGAGAACAACTAAGAAACACCTATGAGAATCTTTTTTTTTTTTGGAAAATTCAAGTATCAAAATAAAAAACTAATTGCATCATTGTGAAGAGCATAAAATTCTACCCTAAATAAAAAAAATGCTAAAAAATGAGTCCATATGGCCAAGTTATGGGTGTTTAAAAATTGCCCTCATAAATTAAAATTGTATTCTAGAGGGGGGTAAAATTTCTATAGGCTACTGACATAGTGCTGATGTCGGTAGTGTAGATGGCTAAATTTGATGGCCAAGGGGCTATCATAGTGGAATATTCCCTACTTCAAATATGCTTTCGTCAATCAAAATCTTTTGGGATGCTACCAAAATATTGTTTTTACTAGAATATGCCTTCAAATATTCTTAGGTTGAGGGATTGTTTTAATGTGAGCCACTTGTTTTTGACTGATTTTTTCCAAGAGATAGTGGTGGGGCCATGACTGTGGTGAGGATTCCTACCTACACCATGTGGTGTACCAAGAGCAACCATAGAACTATGGGTACCTGCAAGTAATTTTGTGAGTACGGATTTGTATAGTCACAGTCTGTAGACCATTTTTTTTGTTTAAAATAAAAAACTTTTGATAAATAAAATATTTTTAAAAGAATGTTTAAAACCCCAAAAAACTTTTAAACCTTATTTTTTTGCAACTCATCAATTTTTTTCCTATCACGACTACAATTATGATGATTGTATGGTCATATGGATGGAGGAGGGTGATTTTTTCCTCAAGCTCTAAGTGATGTCATCTAATTTTTGTGATTTGACAATTGATCTTAGGTTTTTTAGGCCTTTTAGATGTAATAATAGGGGTGATTTTGGCCCAAAATGCTCCAAAATTTTAGCTACCTCCTAGATCTAGTAACCCTTTCCTAGCTTGAAATCCTTGTAAATCAGACAATATATGATGAAAAATGATGAAACAAAAGCCAAATATGACTTTATCTAACGCCCTGAATTCAATAGAAGGGTCAAAAAAATCCCAAATCACACTCAATAAAATTTCATCCCAAGATTGGTCCCATATATTTGGGAAGAAGTTTGCAACACTAAAGCTCTAAAACAATGTAGGATTTTATGGTGAACTCCTCAACACCCCAATATCACATGCAAGACAAAACAACTTCCATGAGAGATAAATGGAAGAAATATCATACTATGATAATAGATGCAATATTTCTAGAATGAATATACAATGTATATATGAAGCCTTGCTTATATAGGGAACCCTCATATTACTCTTAGTTTTTATGGTAGTATCATATACCCCCTAAGAGTTTATTGGTTCTTTGCTATTGTGTGATATCCAATTTTGGATTTAAATACATCATAGTGAAGAACAAGAAATATTGAGTCATTAACATTTAAATTCAATGGAAATTTCCTTATTTTTATGATCAATATATTATTAAAATTAGGCATTGATTCACTAACACCTAAGTGTTGATGGTTGTGATCTCATGGATAAAAAATTTAAGGTCAACCTTATCCCCATATTGTCACATAAAAATCCTCATTATATCTTCCCACATTTCAATACTATTGTTAGGGAGCCTCTTATACCATCTCTTCACACTTTCTTCTAGGGATTATAGAAATAATTTCATCATTTCATCCTCATCCCCAATCTAATATTTATCCATGAATTTGATAAAATAAACAAATATGATCTTCTCCTATTATAACATTATTACCTTAAAATATTTTTATTTTTCCTCTTCATTTAGCATCATATTAGAAAAGCAAAGAATACTAAGGAAATATAACTTTATATACTTACTAATCATAAGAGTCTACCTAGTTAGAGGATACCTCTAAGAACTATTTATAAATTAGGGTCTCACATCTATCACATTATTACCATACTAATTTATATGTTTATTTGGAATATCATGGGCATCATGCTAAAAGGGTGGTTGAAAATTATGGTTATTCTAATCTTGATCTAACAATTAGGAATTTTATTTAAGTTGTTCTTGTTGTAATTATATTGTAGATTCAATTTCTCTCTACCTATTTCTAATGATCACTCAAATCAGTTCTTTCATCTACTTCCATTTCTCTTGTTTCATATTCTAAATAAGTAGTTTCATCCGCATCAAGAAAAAGGAGTTTATTTTCTTGCTCTATTCTATGGGAAGTAGCGGAATTACAAATCAAAATTCCCCTTTGATTTATTATTCTAGGTGGTGGGGGGAGATTATAATCAACATCCTTACTCTATATCTCATGAGATAAATATTTGTATTCTAATATTTTAATTTCTTGAATCTCAAGTGAGGCATGGTTACACATAAGGTTTCTATTATTTCTATACCTATTATCTATTGAATCATCCAATTTATATGGGTATTGGTCTCTTAAATCAATGAAAAAATCTCCTCTAGTGGATGGGTCAACTACTGTCTTTTATTTTTTGCAACATCTTCACATCTATGTCAATATTTAGATCATCATCCTCTCTCCATAACTAAAAATTTTCTTTATAAATTTATTATGATATAGTTCCTAATAGAGTTACCACTCCCATATTGGGATAAATATACTTTCCATATTAGCATAATTTATAAAAGTACTAACCAAGGACCTTTATCTTCCTAGATACAACTAATATTTATTTACCAAGGTTTTTAAAAAATGAACATATTAAACCATTTCCCCAAAAATAGTGCCAATTGTTAAGTCCCAAAACTACTCCACTAAAATTATAGAACATAGTTTTAGCCTCAAGACTAGGGGGTGTAATTAATGAGACTAAAAAGGATTCATTGATAGATTATTAGAGGATTAAGATTAATGAAAAAGAGTGGATAAGATCACATACACTTTGATCTTAGCTAGGTCTAAGAGGATATTTATAGATGTATCCTAAGTAGAATTGAAATGTAGTAAAGATATTGCAAGGTGTTAAATTTGTAATTGTATCCAAGGAAATTTTAATCCCAAAAATTGTCACTAAGTTGAAAGAAATCCAACTACACAAAATACCTCTTATATAGATGATGTAGTCATCATTGTAGAAAATGGAAGGCATGGGTACAAGAGCATTATTTTCAAATTATTTTTCATGATAAAGCTCATAACGATGTTTTCCTAATTAAAATTATTAAATCATGAAATTTACCAAACTAAATACTAATTACTACTCTATGAGTGAATCCTTTTTTATTTTAAGGATGTATGATTAAATCAATATTTATTAGAACCAATGCCTATCCATTAGGAAAAAATGTTATAATTTATCAAAATAAGAGAAAAAAAAATCATAATATTGATTTTGTGATAAATTTGTATACATAAAATAGGTGATATCAATAATAGATCATGGTTAGCAATCCATAATAAGACTACATAAACCCATGTATAATAGGGAAAATATAATTGTAGTGATCATATTGCTTTAGAATACTATCAAATTCATCAAATAAAACACTAAAATTTTGAAAAAAAAGTGGAAAACTAAAAACCATAGCTATGACTAGATGATTTCTTTGGATTAATGAAAACTATCATGGATAAATTCTACTATTGATAAAACTTAAAAAATTGAACATTTTTCTAGTTTCATAGGCATGTTGCCTCTAAGATAAGATGAACTAGTAAAATTTGAAACCCTAGATTGCTCTTACACTATGGTGAGTAAA
The DNA here is from genome assembly GCA_007115665.2 of Sequoiadendron giganteum. Taxonomy (NCBI): domain Eukaryota; kingdom Viridiplantae; phylum Streptophyta; class Pinopsida; order Cupressales; family Cupressaceae; genus Sequoiadendron; species Sequoiadendron giganteum. The sequence continues at coordinate 306,930,442 of CM021101.1, forward strand.
AAAAATGAACCCTTTTAAAAAGGAAATAAATTGTATAAATATTTCTTCACATGAATAATAGCTTAAGAGAAAGAACTACTAGGGTGTAGGGAACTCTTAGGGATCCATGACCAACATGTGAGGGAAAATAGATTAGTAATAACTTAGTAAAAAATCTTCTAAGTGCTACCTTACAATATTTTCCCATATCTCTTGGGTATATTTACTCCATAATTAAAGCATAAATAATGGAATTATGTGTCAATATATACCAAGGAGGCATGGGAGAACACTCCCAGTTGATCTATAAATCATCCTCTAAATATTAAAACTCTAGCTATAGTGTGCTAAGGTGCAAATAAAGTTCTCAAAATAGTGGGATATATCCTTGGAGGCCATGAGGATTTATTCCACTAGCTAAAACATCATTCCATGAAAAGGAGGTTGGTAAAATAGTGCATGAGTTATGGTTCCTACAATGAAATTATTTCAACATGACATGCTTGAAATTTAGGTGCCTAGTATGGGTCTGAGTTTGAGAAGTACATAAGAACATATTCTTGAGTAAATGTGATCTAGGGGTTAAAAAGGAACTAGGAATCATAACGAAGCATGGATGTGCAAAGTTCACCTAGAGGCCTAAGTTCTGAACCAAGCTTAGGGGAAGGCTCAAGGAAAGGGTCACATCACAAGACTAAAGAGGAAATAAGGATAGGCAGACTAGACTAAATGTATGGATTGGGTCTAAGGATGAATTCAAAATTAAGACCAGAGAAGGGTGTAGGAATATAGTTGAGGTCCAATAATTGGTTGGGGATTGAGAATAGGAGGGAACAAGAAATAGGGACATTGAAGAATTTTTTAGGTCCTATGTCCCTTTGGGGCTTCATAGCCTAGGGGAAGAATAGACAAAGAGAGATATGACAAGGATTGGATCTTAGCATGGACCACAAATAAGGGAAAAATAATATGGCACAATGAGGGGATATATGAGGATTAGAAGCAAGGAGGACATGAAACCATGGAATAGGTGCCAAGGTTTGATGTTCCTTTGAGAGCCTGGTGCTTGATGATGAAAGAAAAGGGACTGTAGGGAATGTAGAAGGTTGGATCTTAAGAAGCAAGAAGAAATGAAGAATGAGAAAATAAGGTCAATATGAACCAATTTGGAACCTCAAAAATATTTTACAACTATCAAATATTTTTACTTCATGCAAAATATGTTGGACTTTTACAAATTTCACAAACTCATGAACTATATGAATTTTATAACTTGGAAACTTTCCTTCTTTTTAATAATTATATGTTTGTTCATTCATCACACTTTTCTCACTTTGTAAAAATATGTTGCATCATCAAATTTTTTATGAATTCAAATATTTTTTTGTATTTCATAAGATTCATGAGCTCATTAACTTTATGACATGAATAACCCTATTATAGTTTCAAAAAGTTCAAAAAACCTTGAACTTCATGATAATTAGAACACTACACCATAACTTATTTTCCTTGTTAAGGATTTAGAAAGTTCGCAAACCTATGAACTTCCTAACCACTTGGGCTTGAATACTCAAGAAAAGCACTCTAATAAAAGTTAACTCTAACATTTGGGTGAATACTCTAAGTATAAGGGTAAAATGATAGAACTCAAAGAGATAAGATAATGTTGCAAGTATGAGCGGTTGGTGTTTTCATTGATGTAAACAAGCCTGTGTCATCATTGGTGTCAACTAAGAAGATTATTGCAAGAGTATGAGTAGTTGTTGGTATTGTCTATGTTGTTGTATTGATGATGCTTTGATTAGTTGCATTATGTTGTCATTAGTAACATATTTGTGTCAACCTCTAGTGTTTCTTTGATAATATTCCATCTATGGTTGAGGAAGTGATGGATATGATGAGGATGTGTTCCTAGTACTTGGTTTCCAAGTGATTTTGAGAAAATTTGATAAAAAGAGGAATTGGTGAGTTGCAATGTATTCTGGGTTGTAGAGTAATGTTCTGGTTTTGCTCCACAATTCTTATAGGTTGAAGATTTTCCTATGTGTTTTAGATATGTTGATCAGTAGTGTTCAGAGGTGATTCATTCATAATTTGGTGTGTTGGATCATTATGCAGAGGAAGTTATATTCACCAGTGTGTGAACTATATATTGTAGAGGTGTTTGAGAGAATTTTTTTTTATCCATGTATTTCTACAGTTTGGTTTCAATTCATGTGGATCTGAAGGTGGGATGATATGGTTGGTATCTTTCTTCAATTGAAGTTGTTTGAGGTTTGGTGTTTCTGAAGTTAGTTTCTTGTTACAGTGTATGAAAAATTGTCTGAGTTTACTAGGTATATACATTCTTCAAGTGAAAGATGTTACAAAGGGGTTTTTTGGTTTTTAGAGTTTTTGTGGAATATTCTAGATTGTGTTTAGGTGAAATTTGTTTTCCATGAGTTGTTATTGGATCAAAGTAAGCATCCAAATGGTGTTTACATGGGTAAAAACCAACCTTGGTGTTTACACTAGTTGTGGCGGATGTTTATTGTTTGTAGAAGCATTTTGTAGCATGATGTTATAGATTTGGGTCCTAGATAAGGATTGGTGTGGTTTTCATTCACTTCTATCTATCATAGAAGTGTTTTAGTGCTGACCTAATTTGAATTTGCATGGTTGAGGTGCATAGATGACCTTGGAGAATTTTTTCAAGGTTTAAGATGATACAAATATGAGTTGAGTTGTTGAGGTATGCAAAGATAGAAAAGTATGATGTGAATGATGTGAATTTTGGAGTGTTAGAGTGTGAATTTGAGAACTACAGTGCAAGTTTTAATGTATTGGATTGTTGGATGTAGTGAGAAAAAGGTGTCTACAATTATTTGGTCAAGATATGAAGGTGTTGGTTATATTTTGGTGGATTTCTCTATGTAACATTCTTCTCTATCTTCTTTTTTATTTTGGAAATGAGCCTTTCTTTCCTTAGGCAGTGAGCCCTTTGTATTTAGTGTTGATATTACTTTATATTGTGAGCTAATCCTCATCGTGATTTTTCCCATCTTAGTATTTTCACATAAGTTTGGTGTTCTCTTGTACATGTTGTTAATTTGATTTAGTTTTGGTTATTTATTTTTCATGCTAAATCATTGATCCAGGTGGATCTTTAGGACCTGAAATTGAAGTGTTCCAGTTTCTCTCAAAAGCAGCGCCATTGTGTAGAGCACAGAATTCTGAATCCGGCGCAACTTGAACGGGCGAAAAAGGAGTCTGTTTGCTCAAGTTACGCGCAATCAAAGTTCGGTCAAAGGTTGGTCAACTCAGCTATCAGGGACGAGAAAAAAAGGTGGAAAATTCATCATCACCAAATTGGTCAAAGTTGACGTCATCGCGAAGGTCTCATCGTCACGATTCCAACGGCGTTCGTTTCATAAAAAACGGAGCATGTACGTGGGAGTTAGAGCCAGTCAAAGTTTTCAGTTGACTGAGGTACAAGTGGTATGGTTGCTGACGTCAGCATGATGTCATCCTGCTGACTTGGTAGATAGGGCATCGTACGGATGATGATGTGGACCGATGGGGTCTTGACACGTGGCAGTCCGTACAGTCCGTACATCTAATGTGGTGTGGTGACCTGGCTGATGACATCATCAAAGTCGAGGAATTGGGCGATGACACTTGTCTTTCTGATGACGTGGCAGCTGACATGGATGCTGATGTGGTATCATCGGCGAGTAGTTTCCGGACACGTGGCCTCCTGAGAGCTTGACACTTGGCTGTGACATCGGCGTTGGATTTGAACAAAATGTGTTGTAGCCCGCTTGGGGCTCGACCCCATGATCTCCCCGGAAGTAGCGGACGGTTCAACCGTTGCACCGTCGGCCAATGCATTTACCAGAAATAGGTGGCCGTTTATTTTGTTATAAATTTTGTTTTAAAATGGTTTTAAAAGAACCGACGACTGGGAGTTGAACTCGGAACCGCCGGGCTCCCAAAAGGTTTTCTCACCGTTGAGCCACGAAACTCTTACATATATTTGAGGGGCTCGGTTTTGTTTTGTCAGTTGTTAGGCCCGAATGCCTAAAGCAAAATAACCAACTAATGGTTATTGGTTTTAAATCAAAACAAACCCCTCAAACTAAAAGCCCAAAATAAATTGAACGAAGGGCTCTAAATTAATTTGAAAGATTAAGGGGTTGTTTATTTTGATTTATATGTAAATATGGAGGATTTTATAACTTTATGGTTATTCCCCATATCGGGTAAACTTCAAGTATAAAAGGGAGGAGTCTTGAAGTGTTTTTAAGGAGCCATTAGTGGAAGATCCATTAGTTGATCATCACTTCCTAAGTTGATCCATTAGTTGATCATTCTCCATTGTATCCCTTTCTCTTGGTCTTTGAGAGGCTTTTGTGAGAGAATTTTTAGAGGGAATTAGGAGAATATTTGAGTTGTGATGTATTATTGTTCTAAGTCTTGTAGTAGATCCTATTAGGCAAAGTTAGTTTTCTTCCTCTTTGTTAGTCATCCCTAGCCTTGAGAGATTTTGAGAGGGGTGTGAGTGAGAGACTTTTTTATATGACTTTGTGGAAAGGCTACAAGATATTGTAAAGCAATGTTACAAGAGGCTCATGGAGATTGTACTGCATTTCAGAACATTTCAATACATTGGTCACTCGATTGAGCTCAACCCGGAGACGTAGTCACGTTGTGGCGAACTCCGTAATCAAATTGGTGTCTTCTTGTCTCTCTCTTGATTCTATGTTTTGAATTCCTTCTGATTAATGTTCCTGCTACTTCATTGTTGATGTCTTTATTCCTTTGTTCATAATCACTTAAGCAACATTTTTCATAGATCCCTTCCGCTATACGGATCAATCATTATAATAGATTAAGGGTTAACTGAATGAATGTGGATCTAAATACTTGTGAGGGTTTTGAAGCACAATTGATTCAACCCCCTCTTAGTTGTCTTGTGCACTCAATAACTGGTATGAAAGTAAGGTTCCTTGAAGAAATATTAACTACTTGAGGTAGATCTGGGATGACACACAAGAAAGAGATCCCTATGTTTGATGGAATACATTATGCATTCTAGAAGATAAGGATGGAAAGTTTTCTAGTTTATCTTAGATTTGATGTGTAGAAGTATTTTAAGAGTGGATACACTAAACCTAGAAATAGACCAAGTAATGTTGATGAGGTCAAAGCCTATGAAATCAATGGTAAAGAAAGGTATTCTCCCTTAAATAGTCTCACTAATTTTGAATTAGTGAAAGTGATGAGTATGAAAACTGCTAAAGAAACTTGGGAAATGTTAGAAAGCATTTATGAATGAGATGATAAGTTCAAAGAAGCTAATATACAGAATCTGAAGATCATGTTTGAGAACCTATGAATGTTTGAAGATGAAAACTTTACAAGCTATATGCAAAGGGTAGATGAAGTTGTTAGCTCCATCAAAGGACTTGGTGGAAAACTCAAAGAACCAAAAGTGGTAAATAAAATTCTTAGAACACTTCCTAAATCTTATATTCATAAAGTGTTTTCTATTAATGAATTTAAAAATTTGAATAAAAATATGAGAGATTAGTTGTATGGTTCCTTAACTACTTTTGAGATGAGAGAACTTGGTACAAATAGTGGTGCAAAAGTTGAGACTACTTTTAAGGCTAGAAAATTAGAGGAGATCAAGAAATCATACTAGGAGGATCTTGATGATATAGAAGCTAACTTTGTAAGGATAATGAATAAGGGTATTGGAGAGTACAATGGTAAGCTACCTTTCAAATGGTTCAATTGTGGAAAGATAGGTCACTATACTTCAAGATGTCCAAATAGAGATTTGAATAACAAAAATAAGGAGAACAAAGGTAAGATAATTAAGAAATTTACTATGTTAAACAAGATGCAAGTATTTTTGATGATGAATCTAATTATGGAGATGAAGACAATGAATGCTTGTTCATGGCATTAAAAGAGGAATTTTTTTCTACTAACTCTAAGAGATGTGTGAAGGAAATCCTTTCAGAGACAAAAGATAAGACTGAAGGTACTTTGGTATTTTATTTTCATTCATGATAGATAAGAGACGAAATACTACATCATTAATATTGGATGTTGTAATCATATGACTAATGACAAGATCAAGTTTTTTAGACTTTAAAATATGATGGAGGATTTGTTAGATTTGGTGATGATACATCTACTAAGATATTTGTAAAAGGTTCTATCAATTTTGATGGCAAGCATAATATTGATGATGTTTACTATATTAAGGGCTTAAGATGTAACCTCTTGAGTGTTGGAAAAATGTGTAGAAAAGGATACAATCTTATATTTTAGGATGATGGATGTAAGATCAGAAAAGGATCCAAAACTATGGTTGCTACTGGAAGAAGGATAAATGAAAATGTTTATTAGCTTAAGGGTGTTGATGGTCGTTTCTGTATGACTCAGATTAATGAAAAGTTGTCTATGACACAAGAATATGTGTCACATCAATTTTTATAACTTAGTAAGAATTAGTTTAGTTCAAGCCATGAGAGATCTACCAAATATTACAAAGCCTATCAATGCTATCTGTAAAGACTATCAAATTGGAAAGCAAGCAATAAGAAGCTTCAAAGTCAAAGAACAATCTACTACTAGACTATTGGAATTGGTACATGCAAATATTTTTCATCCTAAAAGAGTAAGAAGTCTTTAAGGTGATAGGTATTTCATGTTGTTAATTGATGATTATTCTAGAATGACATGGGTTAACTTTCTCAAAGAAAAATTAGAAGCTCTAGAAAATTTTAAAGAAATCAAGGTTATGGTTGAGAATGAAATGGATATGAAAATCAAATGTTTGAGGTCTGAAAAAAGTGGAGAGTTCACATCCAATGAGTTCAATATATTTTATGAGAATTATGGCATAAAGAGGAACTTTTATGCTCCTAGGTCTCTTTAGTAGAATGGAGTAGTTGAAAGAAAGAATAGGACTATTCAAGAAGCTATAAGAACAATGAACAAAGAGGAAAATCTATCATAAGTCTACTAGAGAGAAGAAATTCATACTACTATTTATATACTTAATAGAGCTCAAGCAAGAGAAAATGATATATCAGAAGAGATGAATATAACTTAGGAAAGCTTGATGCAAGGTCTAATGAAGGTATCTTCCTTGGATACTCTACTAGAATCAAATCTTACTGATACTACAACAAGAGATTGAGAAATATTGTTGAGAGTGCAAGTGTCAAATTTTATGAAGATTTATAGAATAATTCAATAATGATAGATGGATATGAATCAGATGAGTCTTTATTAAGAGAAGAAGAAAAATAAAGAGAAGAGAAAATTGAATAGGAAGAAGCTCCAAAAAAGACTCCTAAAACTCTTAAGTATGTGCAGAAGAATCATTTTGAAGATCAAATAATTGGAGATAAGAGTAAAGTTGTACTGACAAGAAGGAAATATGTCAAAGAATGGGTAAATCTATGTTTACTTTCTAAATTTTAATCTAAAATAGTGGTTGAGGCATGAAAATATGAA